>JAOVYW010000036.1:7055771-7081246 GCA_025775045.1 Hiodon tergisus | reverse complement strand
GGATTTTCTCAGTCATAATGGTAACCAATGCTATCAGCTAAACCTGAAAAAGGATGTTTTATATATTTCTCTCAAACAAAATATAAAAATATGGAAACGGGGAGAGAGGAGTAAATGACTGGGGGGAAAAAATCAAACAAACAAAAAAGTCGAAAACAAAAACATTTTTTATTGTCATACACTTGTAGAGGATGAGTGCAAATAAAGAGCTCGTGATAAACCCATCAGTCACTAAGCCATGGACCAAAGAGCAGCAGCAAACACATGCTTTAAAACGACACCTTACAATACAGGACCGAATTACGAAAACGAAACGGCAACCACAATGAGAATGAGAGGTACAAAACTGTTTAAATTTAGAAAAGGAAAAAAAAAAATGGCTCAACAGAAATACAACAAAACCACAACTTAAAATGAAGGGAAAATAAACTGTACATTAAACCATACAGAACGTGGATTATTAAACAAAGCCTATCGATTATCGAACACATCGAAGACTACTGCCTGTCGAACACACTTGGCACTAATGGACGTGCTGATCATGTGCTGGTCAGGTTTTTAAATCAGATAGACGGCATCCCTGATCCAGCATCTGTGATAGTTTCATTTTATGATATTGTACAAACGAATCATTACAATCATTCTCTTTCACGTGTCGGTTTTACAAAGCTGCAGTAACAGAGCAACCTAACTGTGTGAGTCCTATGTCCACAGCGGTTTTTAGTTCTTCAGAAAATATTTCAGTGCAATCACAAGAAACTACTAATTTATTCTTAAAATCAATTGCTGAATATAGAAATGAAGCTTCTCCCTTGAGTGAAACAATTCTGATTGATGAAAACCATATCATGCAAGTAAAGTTGTAAACAGTGGACACACTTACAAATATACATTATCCACTAACAATATCTCAGTTCCAGTAATTCCAAAATAGACTGATGTACTCCAAAGCAGCAGCAAAATATTTCTATGCATTCAAGAGACTTATATATGAGTGTGCAGTACAAATAGCTCTGTACATCAATGGCTTGTCTACATTAATTTGATGTGGCACTGGCTGCATGAATTCACAAATAATTGTACAGGTTTTCATTGACTTCTGGAATTTTAAAATGAAGTGATTGTTTGGGAGGCTGATAGTATTCTGAAAATATACATCAAATAAAAATGATCATATATGGCCCATGTATTTATACAAGTTTTGAGCTTTGATCAATCATAACGTAAATCTACTGTTTTACCAATCTGGGATCTACCCATGTCTGCTCAGAGGTGCGCCATGGTTCATTGGCAGGGTATTTGTAAGTTATTCTAGCTACCGGTTTGTTTTGTAAACAAACATTCGAAGTGCGATAAAATTGTGAAGAGCAGGTCTGTGATTAAATTCACCCCACGAAACTGACGTGCCAAACCACTCTCTCTCCACAAGCTCAATATCAACATCACACTAAAGTGATTCAGTCGTTTAGTCACAGTTAATGTTAGAGACTTCAAGTGTCAAACTAAATCAGAAAGATTGACTTTTGACAGCGCACTGGAGCAGGTACATGATCCGCTGTTTGTGATTTCTCAGTTAAATATACAGTGTCCACCACGTAGATAATCGGAAATCACCACCCATTCCTGCATTAAAGAGGGCGGGACTCTTCACATTCAAAATTGGAAGTGATACTCTGGGTGTTTCCCTGCAGGAGTAAAGCTCTCTGACTGAAATGTACAAAATATATTTTAAACATTCACAAATATGCGTTCATGAATAACACAGTGGTTTGACTGAAAAAGGACAAATGGTAAAATCAGAAGAAAGTACATTTTACATCTTGTAAAATTATAACACTCGTCCTAAACCTAGTTTTTATTACAAAAAAAGATTTGATTTTGCATTTTGTTCATAAAATGCAGCTAAAATACACCATGAAATGACTTATGACATAAAAAGTCATTGATATAAAGTTAAAAAATAAATAAACAAATAAATATGTAAATAAATAAGCCAATTTTCAAATCAAGAAAACAACATATGAAAAAATCAAACTGGTCAGTTAAACAATGAAATAAAGTCAATGCCCCCAAACACGCCATAAGTTGAGTTCAAAGGTTATTGACAAATCTATCTTTTAGGACCATTGATCACCTAAACAGTATTTCTACACGCAGACAGACAATCCACAGGGGGAACACAGTCTAGGCAGTTTTAGTCAATGGCTGGCTTTGTTTTCTCAGTGCACTCAAAGGGGCAGGGTGTTTGTTCCTAACTCATTTGACATACTCAGCTGACTTCCAGAAGTGCCCTGGGTGGGAAAGGCGGCGGTTCCGTTTTGGCAATTTTTCCAGCAGCTCCACGAGCTTGGAGAAGCTAGGTCTCTCGTCTTGTTCAAAAGCCCAGCAAAAAAGCAGAATGTCCTGGAAACGAGTACACAAAACACCAGGGTTGAGACACCCGACCTGACATGACGTCAGGGGAAATTTGGAGAAAAAGCCAAAAGAAAGCAATAGACTAATTCAGTTTTTTGTCTAAAGTTGGCCAAAGCGTTACAATTTAATAAGCCCTGTCTCCAGTCCGCCAAACATGCTCCACTGAAACAGTCCGGTTCTGTCACCGGAACATCCATCAAACGCATTACTCACCCACAATATAGCTAACAAGATTTTGCCATTGATCAGGAACGTTGTAAGAACATTGTGCGTTAGCTGCAGTCCGCCAAATGCTTGTGTAAAGACCAAAGCTAGCAAGCACCCAAAATACTCACTGAAATTTCTTTGCCCATGCCAATCTGGGTGAGATTCGGCTTCATCCCACTTCCCACTTGCCAAATAATCGCCTCCGCTGGTTGGTTCTTGAAAGGCCACTCACGTGCGTGTAACTCATACCATATAGTTCTTAAATAAAAGAGTGTAACAAGTTCATGCACAGCTTAAATATATTCATTTCATCATCTAAAAGCTATTTTCTACACTAAATCTGATCTCAAATCAGATACATCCTTGCATCTTAGTGGTGGCTCACATTTATGGTAGAGCATTATGGCATGCATTACTCAAAAATGGCACTACTCAGCCATATATAGAGATCATCATAAGGGAAAATAAATGTGTCCAATGTGATGAACAGGCCATCTGGAAAGCGTGCGCGTGCATAAAATATTTCTGCTCAGAACGACACCGTGACTCCCAAACCTCCGATGGTAGGGACATTTGAGAATGCAATTGTGTTAAGGGCTCTTCAGCTGGCCCATGAAAACAGCAGCTAACAAGGGCCCGGGGCAGCGAGGGCTCAACTGCTGGGCCGCTGCTGATTTGCCAAGAAAGACGGGAGAGAGGAGAGGGGAGAGAGGCTCGATACCCACCCAAAGGCGAACACATCTGACTGCTTGGAGAAGGGGAGCTTATCCTCCTCTGTTTCAGGGCAGAGCTGACAGATAATCTCAGGGGCCAAGTGACACAGCCACCCACTCGGGATCCGCAGCTTGTCCTCCCTCCTGCTGAGTGACGATGGGGGAAGAACATTAAAGTGGGAACCCTGCTTTCACCACTGACATCTGCAGGTATGGAGATTGTAGAGATTGTAATGTACTTTGCAATCCATAACTTACAGATGGCTCCAAATGGGAACATACTCACTATTCAGTATGCATCATCTGGAGAAGAATAGTGATTCCGGGGTTTTCCTTGACCTTTCATAGGTTTGTCTAACCACAGTAAATCAGGCCTTTATCCTCAAGCATAAGTATTCTTTAAACCATTCTAGAGGTGGTTCTACCCCTTTCGATGACTCACAGCTCTCTGTTAGAACCAAAGCCTCCAGTGATGTTGACATTTCAACAACTTAAGTGTGCATTCTGAGCATTTCAGTAAGACCAGTGCCAGATAACCAAACTGTGTGCTCTCTAATTCAACATTAAATACATCTTAGACTGAACCTTGCTGTGGTGTGGTCTAATCTAGACTGTTGGCATTAACAAATGCAGATAACAATTTTCTATCTTCATGCATGCTACGAAGTGCTACACCTTTGCTGTATGTAATGCACCCTTAAGTAAGCGTTATGAAGGGTCACATTTTTAGTAAGCAATGCATTTGCAATACGTAATGTGCGACGTGGCTCGGAATGCCTCGGCACAAAAAACCTTTTTGAGTGTATTTCCTGCTGGTAAAAACCCTAATGTGGCCTAAATCAAAACTAAATTAAACTAAATGTGGTGCTCAAAACAACCATTAAATAATGCATTGAGATTTCTGTGTGCAAATACGTGCTTGGTTTAGCTTAAAAGTCAGATAGTAAAATACATGCTCTTGCGACAATAAAACAAATAAAAAAGTACATAAATGCAACGTAAATATTAGTAAATATTAGCTTACTAAATGTTTTTCGTAATTTTAAAGTGAATTTGGGGAGTCTGTATTTTAGCCTTCTCTCAAAACTGCACAAAAATCACTGTGAAGTACGCACCTAGGTAGGTAGACAGTAAGATACTAAAGCAAATGGAGTATGATTTTTAAAATATGATTGCTGATTCCTGTGAATATGGTTTCCATGGTTGCATCTGTTTACATGTAGTATTCACAGTTGACTGTAACATGTTTTTCTTTTTTGTATAGGAAATTACAGAAATTTGCAATTTTTCAAAAAATAAAAAAATACTTTATACTTCAAAAGCTCCTAACACTTAACACATTTTTGGGCCTGTTAAAGAAACAGACAAATAATACTGTTTCTGGGCAGGTAGTGAAAAAGTTATTTATCAATTTTAAGTTAATGTTTTTGCATCATGTGGGGCAGTGAATCCCATCCACAATACAGAAAAATAAAGGATCTCTTAAATCGACAATCTGGGTCAATGTAGGTAATATCGTCTGTTTTTGTCTTTTGCAATCCACTAGCTGCATATTGCTTAAATATACCAGAAAATCTAAACTTTCACAATTTGGCCATTCTAAAATCTTGCATAGGAACGAAACTTTGAATGCACAGTTTATTTTATTCAGAAAGAGACCTTCATTTTCACAGATTTTATCATTAAAAATTATTTAGTTGCATTCAGTTAAAACTCTGATTAAAAATATTTCACGTAAGCAAACAACATGTAGGGTTTGTTCGCCTGAAAGTCTTCCAGGTGGAGACTTTGCACGTACATTGAGTGGAAGCTTCAAAAGCCTCTGAGCTAAGGCAACAGCAATGATCCCCGACTGAAAATGATTTTCCCCCCACACAGAACATACCTGCCAGCCTGCAGAACTCCGGATATTGTAAAAAGACCAAAATCGGTTATGACTACTTTGCCGTTGTCGTAAAAGACGTTCTTTGACTTCATGTCTTTGTGGAGGATGCCTTTGGCGTGGAGATATCCCATTCCCTAAAAGAAGAGAAATGGTCAAACCAATGCCAATGCCGTAGTCTGACACAGCATACACACTATGGGTGGAAATTTCAATTTGACTAACCTTTACCATCTCCTGTGCAATCTGTCTGGTTTTGTTGACATCAAGGACAACTTTGGCATCCCTCACTACTGAATAAAGGGTTCTTCCTTTACATAAGCTGGAAGAGAACAAAAAGGTTAAGAAATAGATTCGCCCCACAATTAGTGCATGTTTAATAGTTCTGTCCACAGATTGTATTAGAATTTGCACATGATTTCTATTTGAATAAATTAATGACATTGTATAATAGTGTCATCGCAGCAGCCGGTTCCAGCCGGTAGTTTCTGTTCCCGCCATGACAACCACACAGGTTTGATTTCCATCTTGTGTTCGTGCACGGTTGATCACATGTCCTCTGATCGCCTTAAGACCACGATGTGCATTTTTCAATTTGCAGTGAGCACACCTGCCACTGCTTCACCGAGGATAGTGAGCATCAGTGAGTGAAGTCACGGAAGAAACAGTAAGGATAACGATAATAAAAGCAATGGCCCATCCTGACCATTGATAGTAAGTGACGGAACCCACAGAAAAGTCACTGCCTCTGAACTAGTCGGTTCTGACTCGGTGTCACCAACACTACAATTAACAGTATGGCCCAGCTCTGCCCAGCTCTGCAGTGAGCGGAGAGCTCAAATTTGAGTCCTCGGCTCTCTGATTCTGACAGAGAAGCTTTGACGTGGACAACGATGACGACCTGGGGCTACAGAAATGCCGTTCGAATGAATATTCATCAACACCCTGTGACACTCCTGCACATCGTTCCAGATAAGAGCATCTGCTAAACGACAAAAAACGTCAAATGTAGAATGAACCATTTTCCTTCTCTTCTCCACAATACACTGCGCCCTGGCGGTCTGGAAAGAGATTCGAGAGCCGAGAGGGGGGCAAACAACCTCTGTTAAACATTTGTCAATTTACTCACTATTAGGGAGCTCACATTCACCTCAGACTTTCACTATTAAAGACTCAATTGTAAGGATTGAAAAGGTTTCTCACAGGCAGTACCGGCGCTAGGCACCCTTCAGATCCTGTCGCGGGGGGGTTGGGAGGGCACTAGGTTGAAGTTTTGTTTTGTTTATTTCCATACAGAACATACACAAAACATATGAGAGTGTGGAGTTCTGGCATCCTCGAAGTTGAGGGGGCCCCCTGAGGCAAGAGAAAAAAACTAGTGCAATAGGTCCTATATTATACAGCAAACTCTGTGTTCTTATTTAGTTCACTGTAAAAAGTTTGAAAAGCTGGTTTATTTTGGTTTTCCCCAAAGTCGGTTATTTCTTTCAAGCTTCTCGGTTTTCACTGGTTTTCTGGCTCATAGAATTGGCAGTTTTCAAAATGCCAAATAAAAAAGGCTAAAATCCTCCCCTGGCCTCCCTGTGTCTGAGCACTTCCGGACCAGAAAACCCCAGCGTGATACAATAACCAGGAAGTAAATGGCATTTTCAATGGGCTTCTTAATTAATCTTCTTTGCAGTACTGTTTAAAATTAGCTTCTTGGTTTTATATATTGACATGCAGAACACCATAGGTTTTGAAATATTTTAACAAATCATTTTATAAATATCAGACTATATACTTATTTCGTGAATTTAACTTTTTGCATTAGTTCTAGCTATCTAAATGAATACTGCTGTCCACCATCACGATTGCTCCCTCTCAGTGTATCAACTAAGAGTAATTTACACAATCCCAATCAAGGCAGAAAAACACTGGTACTTACAATGACGACAGCACACGCAAACCCCGTAAACATTTGCAAGGAGAGCCAGACCAACCGTACAGCTCTTCCAGAAACCCCTGAATATTGTTTTTCCCAACTGGTTGGAAACTGCCCGAACACCGAACACAAATTTCCCCTTTGGTGACGAATATGAAATACAGGGTGAAAATCTGGCTCCTGACACAGCCATCTGCTGAGTGTGTAGCTGCTGGACTTGCCTTTGTGTTATATAGCAAGTCGACGCATCCAGTTAGAGTGTGTCCTTTTTGTTTTGGATGTTGGCAGTTAAGGTAAGGATAAAGTACTCACTTAATTGCAATTTTCTGTCCGTGTTATTGAAATTCTGTTCAATACAAATTAGTTTCTGTCTTATATAAATTCTGGACTATAAAAGCATAAGTTATACAACAGGTTTGATAAATAAAATCCTTAATGTCCACACATCCTTTTGATCCCTTTTTTGAAACATGGACATGTTTCATTGTACAGTATTTAGACTTGTTTTTACTTAAAAGATAACCGGGCACTCTTTTACTTAAAATTACTTAAATTGCAAAAAAACTGCAGAGAATAGTACAGAACAAGATTGAACGCAAGCAGCAAATTAAATAATAAGAAAGTTTAGTTAATGTACCATGATTCTCATTGAGATATTGGGCTTTATGACTCCATTCATGCGCAAACGTCTTCTTGAATTTATCACTTATCTTTTTCAAAAAGAAGAAATCAGGTCAGAAAACACAGGGGGAAAAAACCCATCTTATTTTAACTCTTAAATTAACGCGTAAAAAAAAAAAACACTGCATGATTTTCACTACAAAAAAAAAAGATTCATTTTACATCAGATGTATAGTAAAACAGTAAATTCGTGACAACCCCCCATCATGGTTCAGTGGTCCAAGTAACTGTTTACTTGGCCAATGAATTGGCATATCTTTCAGGAATATTATTCCAAAGGTTTATTTTAACACTGTGCTTTGTAAAATCTCTTATGAGCACATCAAATAAAGCAGGATAGACAGCAATGCATGCACATTGGCTAATAATAATATTAATTGCTCTAGAATAAACCAATTGCAATATTCAAATGTGCCTTTATGGAGACATGCACCACAAACGCACACAAGCACCCACGCACACACACACACGCACACCCATCGGAGCTCATCAGCTGAATTTTGCCAACATGCCACAGTGTGTGATTTTCAGCCATGCCCTGGATAATAGGGACCGAACTGGAGGAGGAAGGGTTGTTCACTTATTCCTGACCCAAAGAGCATTACTAGGGCACGCATCACAATGGACTTCATGGAATCACCCCAAGCCAAAACATTTTCCCTCATTAGTGAGAGACCAATGGCGCACAGCCGTTAAGGAATAGAAATGTCCTGAACGAAACCAGTGATGCGTTCTTCCAGTGGTCCACTGAGGAGCCCTGCTTTCCTTCAAATACCCATGGGACTAGCCTCTGTGTTTGGTCAGTACCCTGATCTGCAAACAGGCCGGCAAACACATGGCCCCACGGAAACCCATTGCCTAACTGGTGCATGCTGGATAAATTAATGTCCAGCTCCCAATGGGGAGCTAGGGGAAGGAAACTGACCCACCGCACAAGGGTTACAATATGATCAGCCGCAGGAGGGATCTTCATCTGGCCTCAAATTGGATCCCGCTCTGTAACAACCTCCTTTCTGTTAATAATGTATCGAAGCCAGCACTATTTGGTTATGGCCAGGCAGTACAGAGCCATGTCCGGTCCCTGAAAGCAATTTCTTTCCTTTTCAGCATGGAAAAAGGTGTATTCACACGCTTGGAGGGCTTATTCATATCCACCACTGATGGAAATTCAGGCACGTGTGAGTTCTTGGGTACTACACCCCTACAGCTACCTTGGGTTCGCTTGCGCAGTCGTGTCAACCCGAACAGGCAAACGCACAGATGATGATCCGAGGGAGCCACAGGTTTCGCACCGCACTCACCTGGTGATGATGGCCAAGTGAGGGGGATTCATGCAGGCGCCCATGAAAAGCACCACGTTCTCGTGCCGCGTGTTGCGGTAGGCCATCACCTCCCTCTTGAAGGCCTTGAGCTGGTCCTCATTGTCGCGTTCAATGTCGATGAGGCGGATCGCCACTTCGCCGTGCCAGCGACCGTGGAACACCTGCCCGAAGCGGCCCTTGCCAATGAGCTCGCCGATCTCCAGCTGCTCGAAGGGGATGTCCCACTCCTGCAGGAAGATGCTGGTCTGACTGGCCTTGCGGGGGAAGTTCCGGGTTGACAGGAGGGACAGGTTCATCTCCTCAAACTCATCCTCCGAGTCCTCCACCTCGTCTTTGGCTTCCTCGTTCTGCCCAACAACCAACACATGATCAAATTGCCGGTGCGTTTCTCTCTTTTAATAGGAAGAACTAGGCTCTGAGATTAACGACATGGCTTAAATCTTTGCAATGGCCTCTGGGGAGACCATGGCTAATTTATATCTGGATTTGACCTTTGCCATCAGTTTGTTATAATTTCTTTTTACATCAGAACAAACTCGACTGACAATATATTGTGCTAATACTATATCTATGTGCTAATATGGTGCCGACATCTAGCACATTGACATACACCTAAATTATTTATCTCTAAGAATGTTGCTTCACTGAGAGTAATCTGATCAAATTTGTATTTTTTAATGTTAATATACATTATATTCTCAAGAGTCTCAACCAATATCAAGATTATACAGTTGCAAATTATCTTTCTTCATCATTTTAACATTAAATCTTCTAAACTACCTTTCGGCAGTTCATACCAAATTTTTGTGGTAGATGCACAAAGGGAAAATTTATTTGCCAAATAAATTCACTTGGATTTGATAAGAGCCAGGATTAGTCGAACTACCATGAACAGTCACAAGACCAAGGGCTCCTCCAGTGCAAAATAAAATCAAAGGAGAACCAGCACTCCTAATGATGTGAATAACAGTACAGAGTCCTTAGTAAATCTGATGAAAGCGATTAGCACTCACTGTGAATACATACATACAATGTTGTTTTATTGAAAGGACCCAGTATTGTCAGCAAATCTGAATCCTAGTCAGAAGGTTCTTTCCTTGGATAGATCAACCCCGTAATATTGTACCACAAAGAACTGTGATTGAGTAGCGGATAAAATTTACAGATCAAATTTGTCACAAGTACAATTTTGAGCATATATTACTGAAGGACTGATGGGAACGTATGTTTGTACCCGGTATAAGAAAGAAAAAAAAGTTACTTCATAACCAAATTGGACATTGGATTTCTGCCAGGAAGGAGGTAGTACGGGGTGTCTCTGCCAGTCTTCCTGTCTGTGGGCCAGTCCAGGCAAAATGAGGACTGGCCCACAGCAGTGTCAGGCTGCTGTAATAACTACTAATACCATTTGCAGTAATACCGTTTCTCAGTTTGACTTGAAAATGAGCTTTTCCCCAACAGCTAATCTCATGCAGGGTCAAGTCCCGTACATAGAGCCCACCCTGGAAACGCAACATCTAGGAAGTACAGGAAACCTTTCCATAATGAGAAATGCACACATAACCACGTGTTAAACCACTCATCCTAAGCCACGTACATTTCAGGGCTATAAGGAAACTTCAAGAACATGCAAATTTTATAATTAATCCAATGCCTGGTAGTGTTTGCTAAATTTGCGTATGTCTGTTTATTGTAATTATTATGTAATATAGGCAAGCGGTAATCCAACTACTCCTATTACTACTACTGCTAGTAATTAAGTTGCTTAGTTTATACAAAGCGACTTACACAGCCAAGTACCTTGCTAAAAAAACAGCTGGGGTGGGACTTGAACCTCTCAGTTACAAGCCTGTCACCTTTCGTAATAGTAATTTTAATAATGATGTGCCTGAATGTCAGTTGATGTTCTTTCACATTTAGGAACAAAAATAGCTAGGGAATTTTCATTCTCACAGACTCACCTCAGACGTAGGTTCAACTTCAATTTGGAGTAGTGGGTTTCCTTCACTGCTAAAAGTAATGAGAATTTGTATGAGAGAGGAAGTTCAACTTTGAACAGGTGAGAGACCCCCAACAATGTCTGTTAATGACACTCTGGAACTTTGTAACAAGCGTGTCGACCAATCAATGTGGTTCTTCCGTGTCGGGAACCCAGGCACATCTACATAGATGAATGCACTCAACCGTGAAGTAAGAAAATCTGGAAGCTGCCAATGTGGGTGCAGGCAGCGGAAGTGTTTCCAACAACAATCAGTTAAAACCCCAGGAGTATAGGTTTATGCATCTTAAAAAGCTGCCTTATGGAGGGAAGAAAAAATAAAAAAAGTTTTTTTGTGTAGTAGATTTCCACATCACATGGTATGTAAACATTTTATTTTGTCTTCATTTAGGTCCAGGTGTACTTTTTTAAATAAATTCTTCCTCTACAAGAACTATGGTTTCTTAAATCAAAGTGTTTGTTTGTAGGTATTTATCTGCGCATTTCTATGAGCGTCTCGATATATATTATTTCTGCCTATGTTGTCCTTTGCCCAGTGAAGAAGATTTACTGGTTCAGTTCAACCATAAAACAAAACAGTGTCCCAAGTAGTTCAGTCGGTAAAGGCAAGCGCTATGTTCTATATTTTATAGGTTTAACTGAGCCTAAATTTAACTGAAGAATAGAACAAATTAATATCCTAGTTATACCCTACTACTTTGGAAAACTGATCAATAATACACTGTTGCCTACTGACAAATAGGTGATCAATTGTAGTAGAAAATTATCTGGATTTTATTGAAAGCAGAACTGCATTTCTGTAAATACCCATACGGATTTGCCTAGCATAATGGCCAGAAACAGAGATGTCATTATGAGCTTGTCTGTACCCAGGAAATCTGAGCACAGGTTCTTTACGGTCCTTCAGTTTTGCTTTACTTCCACAGAATGATGTTTTTTGCCAAACATACCAACATTAAACTGTTCACTGAGAAAACAGCTTCAGATGAGCTCACCCTGGTTCGGAAAGAACAGGATGTAGAATGACTTGTGGGGCTCTGCTCGGGGCCTCTGGTGCAACATCTAGAAAGGAAGAAGGTCAAGAAGAGGAGGTGATGCTGGCTAGATGTTATAATAGAGAAAACACACTGGCAGGCAATATGGGCAGTTGCAACAAATGAGACATCAAAGTCCAGGAGTATATTTGCTTATTTATCAAAAGTCCATAGTTTCTTTTGTTTTGTTTTTGATTTACAACATCGGCACTAAATAATGTGGAATATGGAAAGGAGGAGAGCATGGTAGAGAGTTCAGGCATGGTTTAGAAAGTGTAACATCAAAATAATCCTCCAGGCTGCAATGAGATATAGGAAGATATAATGACCAATTACAGAGCACTTACCTGGGAAGATGAACTGCTGCTTATATTTGAAGTAATGAGAAGCTGAGAACAAGACACAAGCGTTAGCATAACCTACGCATGTGGCACTGCCAAATACCCCCTGACAGCCTGCTGTAAGACACAGCGTTCGCCGATTCTAGGGATGAAACAAGTCATTTCTTGAGCAAAGAAACTAATTAGGAAAAAAACGTTTGACATTGAATACATTTCTCATGACACATTTCGAGAGATCACTGGAATAGAAAAATGTAATTATTTATAAAATTGAAGAACTGATAAACCTTAAACAATCTGCCATGTTTATAATATCAAAATCTTTGATATCTTGATTTGAAACCATTTTCTGTTTATTAAAAGTTCAGTCGATATTTGGGATACTTAAATTTAAAGTTGAATGCCTTACCTGTTAAGTTAAACTGTTTCTGCTGCCTTGTGCACTGTGGGGAGGGGTGTAGGGGTGAAGGGGGTGTGGCACTGGGAGGAAGAGGAGGGGCTGGGGAAGAGGGGGTGGAGGAAGTTGTAGATGAAGGGTTACTGCTAGAGTCTGGTTGGTAGGGAACAGGAATGTGATCCTGGGGAAAGATAAGCAAGTAATTATAATTAATACATTTGAAGAAAAAAAATGTATATAACAATATCAACTTACACCTGGATCCGTTTTCCACTGAATCAGTGTTTTACAAAGTGTGCATATAAAAAAATGAAATTCATTAATCTTCCACATTTCAAGGGATTCTACTTAATTAGACGGTATGCAGAGAAAATCATGTTAATACGTGCTTCCAAGTCAGTGCTTCACAAAATTGCATAAAAAAACTCAACATCTAATCCATGGCACTCATCCCAGGGTCTTAGTTTGGAAGTCCAGAACTCATTATCTTCAGAGAATGTCTGACATTTCGTCGCAACAAAAAATGTCTATAATTAAGTGATTATTTGTTGAGGGTGGTCAAGAAAGAAAAAAACTAGGCTGGACTCCTTGCTATTATACCATTAGAACTAACATATAAATCACAAAATACGTTGTCATTATGGAGGTCTCTGATTCCCGCATTCTAGGCCCATGTGCACATATATTTTAAAAATAGTTTGCTGTCTTATTTGTGGAGTAGCATCAAACTGATTCTGAAGAATAAATATGTTTTGATTGAGGCAAAGATTTTACTTACCCTCCCTTTGAATCAGTGAATAAGATTTCATGACTGAACATATAGTAAAGAAAGGCGTATTCGCTTCATTCCCACAGCGAATAATATATTGTCCAAATGAACCAGTTAGATCACTTGGACTTTCAGACTCTCCAGCTGAGATTTATTCATACAAGTTTAGACGAAAACCATTTTATCACCTTTATAGACTGGACTTGATTTAATCTAAAGGTACTCCTAGTAAGAAATGTTTGGTTGAGAATTGATTGTGTAAAGCCATAGGCACTCGGTACTGTAATACAAATCCATTGAATATTATAAAATAATTATTTAATGTCAAATATGAATGGAAAACTCATTTACATGCGAAAACGGAAAAGCACAAAGACTGACAGACCGATCATAACTTCCCTGCCTGCCTGTTTGCATGCAAGTTCAATACAGTTTTATAGCTGGATTATGCAAATGAGCCATACGTGGGTAAATGAGCTAGTAATGAAATACAAGCATGAGGCGGCATTTAGTGTTGTTGTTTTTTTTGTGCCATTGTGTTGGGATTCCTGTGCATTTAATCACTCAGGATCAACACTGTAATTAGTGAGTACGGACAAAAAAAATGAACCGTGCACTCAGTGTGTACTTCCTTGCTAGTTCTGCGGTATCTGTCACTGATTACAAAAACTAATACATAATGGTAAGTCTAGAGGGCTATACAGGTACACGTGTTTGCCTCTGTTTAGGTTGTACCCGAAGCTGCGGCTCACGGTGCATTTGCTAATGTATGACATCGGTGATGGGTGGTTCTGTTCCTCATTGAACAGAAAGCGTGGAATGATGCACAAGCTGTTTGATATGGTTAGGCCCAGGAGTGGCATTTTGCATTCAGTCACCTACCTTGTTGATTTTGTTGGTTTTGGGGAGAGTTTGGCTAATGTGCAAATCCGTGTACCTGAGCGGATTGTTGATGTCACAGGGCACTGATTCCGTCCGGACCAGACGAGCTGAAGAACCCAGATTACACGTGTTGCCAGAGTGCAAAATATACCTTGCATCTTGTATCTCATAGGTTTATTTTATCACATTAAACTAAAATCCAAGCGTTCAATTATGAAATATGCATTTGTGTGAACGTGAATCCTTTGCATTACCTTGTGTTGTTCCTTGGTGATCTTAACGACAAGGTGGGGGCACAATAAGAAAACAAAATGCTATTCAGTGAAATAGTGAAAAATAAGTGAAAACTTTTGTTAGGTTTGAAAACATGCAACACATATAGGCCCATAGGAGAACAAAGCAAAACATCAAACAGCAAAATACACGTTTACTACATTTAAGCCAGCATTTGTGTTATTTATGTGGCAAAGCACGAGCAGTTTATGCTGAATTTGTGGCACGTAAAAGAAAATGTTAATTTAAAAAAGTCAGTTCATCTGCAAAACGGTCGAAATTCATCACACGTCCTGTCCTCCGTGCATGTAGTCGCCCTCTGAATTTTCAAACACCCTGATCCTAAATGCCTCTCAACCCTTCCCAATCACTCTTGATGTCCGCTAGCTGTCTGTCTCAGCTGCCCCACATCAAAATACTTTCTGATATAGCAAGAAATAAATATATATAATCTGATTTCTTTTATTTGAAAAAAAAAAAAAAGCTTCAGTAAATTTGAGAGGCTTTTATTGAAATGGGATTTTTGAAGATTTACAGGATTTAACAATGAATATATTAGGCTATCGTGTTTTTTGGAAAATACACACGGCAGATAATTATTAACTCTCTCTTGTTTCGATGCACTGCTGTTAGTCCACATTTTTAAATTATATTCTTGCTCTTATGAAAAAAAACTCTTTCGTTCTGTTAAATAATATTTTTATTACAGTTTATTAGTGGTGTAAATACAATAAAGACTATTTTCATGGCATATTTACAAATGCAACGTGGTGCATTGCTGGATCTACCACTCAAAGATTTGCACCCCGTCACATAGAGATTATGTTGATCCTCACAGTAAATGAAATTTCCCGCACTGCAAATCACAATAAGACCCCTGTCTTACCAGCACAATATTGTTCAGCACGGCAAAAGCGCGGGTCAGATGAGTTTATTACTTTTCGATAGATGTCTGCATTTCGGGTGGCTGGGCGTAGACAACCGCCAGTTTTTAAACCAGCATGCTTATAACTCCATCTGCGCTATCAGAGAAGGTGTGGACGCAGAATACCACAGCGCTAACCCCTACCTCCACGGTGGATGATAAGTAAATGGCATGGGGGGGCTTCTTTGGTGCATTTATTATGGCACTTCAATCTGCAAAACAACAGAGAAATGTTAGGCACTGCAGGAACGACTGGAGCACTAACAGAGAGGACATGGCCATTTCAGAAAAAACAACATAGCTCTTTCTAAGCCGCACGGTCAGCACTAGTCAGCGTGGTCAGCGTGATAAGCATGGTCAGCATTAGTCAGCGTGGTTAGCATGGTCAGCACTAGTCAGTGGGGTCAGCACAGTCAGCACTAGTCAACATGGTCAGCGCTAGTCAGCGTGATCAGCACTAGTCAGTGCGGTCAGCACTAGTCAGCGAGGTCAACGTGGTCAGTGTGGTCAGCACTAGTCAGCGCAGTCAGCACTAGTCAGTGCGGTCAGCACTAATCAGCACGGTCAGCACTAGTCAGCACCAGTCAACGTGGTCAGCACGGTCAGCACTAGTCAGCGTGATCAGCACTAGTCAGCGTGGTCAGCACTAATCAGCATGGTCAATGTGGTCAGCGCGGTCAGCACTAGTCAGCATGGTCAATGTGGTCAGCGCGGTCAGCACTAGTCAGCGTGGTCAGCACGGTCAGCACTAGTCAGCACTAGTCAGCGTGGTCAACGTGGTCAGCGCGGTCAGCACTAGTCAGCATGGTCAATGTGGTCAGCGCGGTCAGCATTAGTCAGCATGGTCAATGTGGTCAGCGCGGTCAGCACTAGTCAGCGTGGTCAGCACGGTCAGCACTAGTCAGCGTGGTCAACGTGGTCAGCGCGGTCAGCACTAGTCAGCGTGGTCAGCAGTGGTCAGCGCGGTCAGCACTAGTCAGCGTGGTCAACGTGGTCAGCGCGGTCAGCACTAGTCAGCGTGGTCAACGTGATCAGCATGGTCAGCGCTCGGCTTTCAGAGCTTCCATTTGAAATCATTTTAAATTCACTGGTGCGATCAAGTCGTGCGCACTTAAGCACACCGTTCAGTCTCCAGGGGCATTTGTCTCTAAGGCATCTGCTATTGATCTCTAATGGTTATCCACTTACAACCACTTAACTGAACACTACAGTAATCTATGCACTCTGAATCACAATGACATATTTTGAACTACACTTATTACAAAAATAAATAAATAATTATGAATACGCTCAAATACACATTCAACAATACGATAATAATCAAAATCATCTATTAAAATACAACAAGCCTAAAACTAATAATCACAACTAGCCGGAAAGAAGTGTCGGAATTGTAGATTTAAAAACTTTTTAAAGGTATAAAAAAAACGTAACTGTAATGTCAGATAATTACTTCAATTTTTGTGAAATCCAAACCACAATTGTTACAATTGCTAAAAAAAAAAGAAGCAGTTTTGACCAGATTTCAGTGGGTTGCATCAAAATAGAAAAAAACATCAAAACTACTGGGTGCGGACAAGCTGTATCAATTCTGACATCAAATCTCCTACATCAAAGCTTGAGCCCCACACAGCAGTGCAGTGAATGGCATCTGTATTAACTTTTGGTAAATAGTTAGTCTGAAACTGAAAGGATAGCATTTCTGCCATTGTAAATGGTTCAACTGGTAAAATAATCCAGTATTGTTTGCATGGTTACTGCTACTGTAGCTCCAGTAAGCATAGAAATACATTTTAAAATGTCGCCCAGCAATTCAACATAATGACAAAAAAACACTAAAAAATGACACCACACCATCCAAAAATGATAATAATAACAAAGAATTATGATAAATATAATAATAACTTTTATCAAAGCTTTCACTCATTTTAGTTTTAGTAAGTAAGGTTAGGTTTTAGTTTGGTTGAATTCCACCTCCTTAAAACCACATTTTGATCTCCAAAAATGTTAATTCTGAAATGCATCCAAACAAAAGTTGTTTCTAAGACCAAACTTCAGAAATTCCATTTAATAAATTTTACAAGTTTAACAAGTTCCGCAATCTGCGCATTATATAAATTGCCTTCATGTCAAACACATTAAGTCAAATTGGCAGCAACTGAAGCCATTTATTCAAATAATCTGCTCTAAATTATACAGATAATTAAAGATAATTAGAGATTTCGTCATGTCACTGAAGAATGCAGAATTTTGCGAATAAATGATGGCACAATGAACCCCGTTTTATGATAACACGAAAAAAACAATCCAGTGGATTTTCCATTAAGATCTAGAAATGTAAGGACATACTTGCAATTTTTACATTTTAGTCCAAACAACATTCCTTTTCCACACACTATGCATGTCTGAGACATCCAGTACTTGGTGGAAAATCTGGAAAAAACAAACAAACAAAAAAAGCCCAATAAAAACCACATTTAGTTCAACACTTCTAATTCAACAAAAAAATTAAATAAACTTTAACAATACATCAGGGCCAATTTTACAGAGTTGCCGTTACAGTGTTTTTCATTACACAGTGAACAATTATCATGCATTTTTCATAGCTGTTTAAAAAATAACCTTTTTAATAAAAGACAAAAGGCCCATCCATTCCCCCCTCCCCACCCCCTTTGCTATTTTCAGTCTAATATTGCAGTAACCAAGACTTGAAACGCAGCCATTCAATTACTTCTTGAGTCTCAGCAAGGCTTAAACGCTATAAAGAAAATACGGGCCATAAAGGCCATAGGTCATCAACAGTAATCCTCCTGCACCTTAAAAAAAAACCTGCTATTTACATGCAGGCAAACTTACAGTGTGCTCAGTAATAAATACAATTCATTGTTTAGGCAGTAGAGTACTCAAGTGCCCACAGAAGAATATGCTTGTTTACCATTCCTCTGCGAGATTCAAGGAGAGGCAGACCGGTAATGTAAAATGACTAATGCTGTTCGACAGAATGCCAAAATTTTCATTAGCCCCCCCAATTTCACCTAATTGTATTCATAACACAAGTTAACGCAGTCCTCTCCTACGGAGAAAAAAAGACGTATGTGCTGAATACAGGAAAGTGAAACAGAACTCATCGTCGGACGTCTTTTAAATTTTACTTCACCTCCTTGCGCATTTTCTGCGTCGACGCAGCTATTTGGTCAAGGGGCCCGGATATTTGAAACGCTGTTTCGGAATTTCTTTAGCGCAAAACAATTACGCAAACAGACGACAAATCAGACGTCAGAATCCACAGGACATGCAGTGTTTTCACATCAAAGGACAATAAGGCATGGATTTTGTAGGAGTTTCACCTTCCCTAAGACCACCAGCTTCACACTTTTCACTTCTATAATGGGATAAAAATAAACTGGGACTAAAGTTATGCAACACAGAAAATGTTAAATACACATTTTAAGTATACTGTGTAAATCTCTGCGCAAGCATTAATATATGTGCACATAATTACCTTTTTCCACTGTGTGACACTAGCTTAACGCCCACATGCAGAGCTCTGAGATGGCAATTGACAGACTTTGTTTCTCCTTTTGCCAATAATTCATTGTGTTACTGGCATTTAGAATCATCAGGATTTCAAACGAGGGGTAAAAATGGAAATGAGTTATGAAAGTTCCCCCCCGTTTAATTGGCCTGACATTTTGTCAGAGGAGAGGCGCCCCCAACCCCCCCGCTGGCTGACGTGTTACCTGTGTTTTATTGAATTTCCCAGATCTCGACGGGGAATCTGAGGGGACCAACGAGGCACTGAGAGGGTGTCTGCAGAGAACAACAGGTAGAAGACAGAACCACAAATTTGATAACTTGAACCATTAGTGATGGAGCTAACCTCAAAGCCTTCTCTGGCAGCTAAAGTAAATAAATGTATACGAATTGAATTGTACTCACAAAACGACATAACATAATAATTGTGATAGTTCTAATTTGATGGCTGATTATGCATTTCGTGACATTTTAGCCGGTAAATATGACAGTAAGTCACCTTAAATGCTGAAATGGCCTTTAATCCAATCAATTATAAAAAAAAGCCTTTTCCAGACTAAACAGAATTTAAAAATCTATGAGATTTACAATAAGATCAGTTATGTTTTTTGCTCCTGAAACATGACGGCTCTTTGGATAAAAATAAAGTCAAAGTCAAATGGCAACGTTTTGTAAACGGCTGAAACCCGAGAAGCACCAGCAGAGATAACAACGGTCAAATCAATTTAGCGTGGATGTGTGCAGATTCGGACAAAGCACAAAAAACGTATTGCATTTATTAAAAGAAATCTCAGCATTTATCTCAACATGCTTGATTCTCAATGTATAATTACAGAGGTTCGCTGCAAAACTGGGGGGGAACCTACAAAACACAAAACAAATCCTTTAAAAATGTCCAAAGCAATTAAGGTTTTTCCGCTTTAGTGCTCCATTAAATACTTATTCATTGTAAATTAATGTAATCAGAGTTCTGGAGCCACTGGCCAAAAAATAAGCAACCTAAAGAAATCAAATATGGAAACTGACATGCATTAATCCATACAGTACTATATCGAGGTTTATTTACATACGTAGGTGCACTCTTGTCCATGGCAAGACGTTGGACCTCTGATGGAGCAACCATGAAATTACACATTTACCTTTAATCAGCCCCCTGGAATACACCCTTCCATAATCCCATTAAGAAAAGTTCTGATAGTAACATTATAGGTAATGTGTACATTTTGTATTATACATTAGATGTCAAGAGAAAGAAGTGCATAGATTTAGTTTTACAGGGAAATTAGTAAACCCTGTCCTGCTGACAAACAAAATGACGTTTTCACACTGGTACGGTCTGTTATATTTGAATGGGCTGTTGACTGATGCCTCATTACCACTACTACCAGGAACCGACCTTAACTGCAACATAATCATGGCCTGGTTGGAGCCAGTGACTCACGCATAAGTATCAACAACATACTCAATCTGTGAGACCAATCAGTGTTGAGTACGGCCAGCTCCTAACCCCACCCACCTCCCCGGGTCCTGATTACTCCTGCTCAGCCCGCAGATATGAGCTGATCAGCATGCCTGAGAGCTGTAACCAAAGGGGCCGTGGGCTAACGGGAGTGAGTCAAGATCCCGGAGACCAGCGGATCGGCGCAGCTCGGTCCCGCAGGGTGAAAAGGGCAATGGGCTCTCGCGGTGTGGGTGTGTTTCCACTAGAAGACACGCGGGACGGGACATAACCAAGCCGTGAAACCGTGGCCCTTTCACACCCGCACACAACTCTGATCCACGCCTGAACCTAGCCAAGTTAGCCTGGAGAGGGTGTTTTTCCCCTGTGATAGCCGAGCTGACACAAAGATCAAAGCACGTTTTTAGTTCACATAAAAACATTACAGTATCTGTGAAAACAAAAAGAAACATATTCAATTATTTTATTATTTTCATTAAGTCACATATATTAAAGTTTCCATAAATCTTTTGGATCTTCCTCAGATGACAGCAGATTGTCAGGAAATGTGAAAGAGTGTTAATGTCTTTCAGTTTAAATTTGCCTGATTTAAAAATGAATGCATTGAAGTTCTACACATAATGCATCTGTGGGCGATTCAAACATTTTGTGTAGCTTTTAGCATTGTCTGTGTGGCACACTGCAGACCACTTTTTTTAAAGTCTCGACTGTAGCATATATTGCATATAACTAACTCTTTATTTCTCTCTTATGTCTCCTTTGATTATAATACATCAGAAAACATAACATATTTGTTGCCTTGCTTGTTGCAACCTTCAGAAAAAATACCAATATATTGTTAACAGCTGTTACCAATAGTTGCCAGTGATTTTTGGATCAACAAAGGCAGTTCTAGAGCATGTGTGTTTCTTCTGCTTCTAAACCCACTCACATAGTGGTGCGTTCAGGAAATAGAAGAAGCGTCCCCTCACCTTGCTACATTCATTCCCATGGATTAACAGAGCCAAACTTTCTGAGAGAAGATTTTGATAGATTTTTTAATTTAACATTCTATCTTTTGTAGAATATCACCCGACTGACCCCTGAGGCTCTGTCTCGTCAAATTTGTGTGAAAGGGCAAATGTACTTTTTTAAAAATCCACTGGATCCATCCCACACACATGCTGTGGGACAGGCTTACTCCTGCGTCCACCCAATGAGCTGGAGAAAAGGAGAGAACAAACTCTAACTCCCATGGCCAAATGTTAGATAGGCCGTGTCATTTCCTTCTTTTGAGCTCTCCATGAAATCATATCTGTATGGGAATGGAGTCACTCTGCTTTAACCTCCGCCAGTGGCGTCTCCGTCCCCTTCTCTGAACTCCTCTCGCTGTCTCAGATGAGCTTTGGCGCATGGCATTGAAGACCAAGCAGTTTTTTTGGTGGTGCCGATGTCAATGTGAATATAAAGAGGGGCCTTTTTCGGTTTACGCTGCCTGGTCGTTGGGCAGTTTTTTAATTGTTAAAAGGTGCCCCAGAGTCAGTTCCACAGACAAGCACAAAAATAATGAATTCCTACAACAAATGAATGTGTTCATCTCAGACCATTCTCGCCAATACTCAAATGCTTCTCGAACAATCTAGCTCCTTTCAGAGTAGATTAATATTCAAAGCCAGCAAAGCACTTCTCTAATCAGTGATGACTAGAGAAGACAATCTCAGGTCAAGCCTGTATTCTTACAAGATAAAAAAGTAAGGGCTTCCAGCAATGCACCACCACTTAAAAAATATCATCCTTCAGATCTCTAAAACAGCCAGGACACCCTGATCTCCAGTGGATTCTGCACAAATGCTTTGCTTGATATCATTTTCAAAATATATGTAGCTGCATAATAACCGGCGCCTTTACGGAACGGGAACCACTGATGTGGAAAACTAACCAGCTAATATGAGCTATTGCGCAGAGATTTCCGGAGTCCTGTCACCCTAACCTGCCATAGAGAACCATGCCTGCTGTATAGGAAGGATCATCTTTAACACTCACATGTGTAACCCCAGTGCACTGAGCATGTGACGGACCAACACAAACCCAAGGGTGCCAGAAAACAGCAAGCAACCCTTTCCACAACAATTGCTCAGTTTCTCCCACCCTTCACTTAATCAGAAAGGAATAATAGCTCCCTTCGCCCTCACTGACTTCCTTTCTGTGGCGGCTGCTGTCCAGCCACTAACAGACAGAGCATCAGAAAATAGGCTGTGATTTGAGATCAGTTTGAGTACTCTACATCCAGAGCTGAGAAATGTTGGGGGTTTTTTAACCTCAAAGCATGTGGTTAAGCAAGACAACACAACCCTTGTCCCTGAGTATGGCTCTTCCTCGACTTTCATTGAAAGTATGTATTATGATGGGCATTAAGCATGCAAAAGATTCCACATTGGTATGTCATATTGATTTTACACAGTCATTAAAGGCACCAACAAATGAGACCAAGTTTCTGGTAGGTCCAGTTCCAGTTCTAGCTTTCACTAAAATAGACTGTTTTTCTTAAGATAATAAGGCTATTGGATAGCCTTTTGCACATATGCGTGTGCATATGCTTAATGTGTTAGATGATTAAATTACACAATGCGGTTAAAACGTGATGCTTGTTTTACATATGTGTTAATTTTGAAAATCATTCCTGAGTTGATTTCAGACACGTGGTAGTAGTATGTGCTGTTTCTATGACAACTGTTGACTGCTCTAAACCTTTGTAGGAGTTTTACAGAATATACACATGCCAGTCATAGATAACTTATACCACCTTTTTTTCTTTCTTTCTTTCTTCTTTTGCAAGACACAAGCTGATCTGTAATTAAAATTATTTCAGACTAAGATATTCTTGTAAAGGGGAGCAAAGAAAAAAAATGATTGCCTCATTCTACCTTCTAAGCAGCGCCTGCTTTAGTAATATAGATATATTTTAATAATTATCATCGCCAATATCCCCACCTATTTATGAATAATTTAATACAATATACCCTCTAAAACCTAACATTATCTAGCTGTTTGGCAGCTTTTATCCAGAGCCACACAAAGCAATGTACATTTAATCCATTTAAACAGCTGGATAGTCTCCAGAACAATTCCACTCAAGAACCTATTGCGGGGGTGCGACAGCAGAAGCCCTCCTTTCGACAGCCTTCCGGTTATAAGTCCAAAACCTTAATTAATACACCACTTTCTGCCTTTACAGTTAATAGCTTTATAGGGGTAATGCTTTAAAATACAATGATGACTAACCATGTTTAGTTAACTTAATCCTTGGAAAGATTAAATTGTGAAAGACTTTGCAGTGAGTTGAAACCGAATATGTTTCGCCAAGCTCCAGGTGCATTACGTTAATCATGAATCAGAATGGCTAAGATCAGTCCAAGTTATAAGTAGTCACCCCCCGTGTCCTCAGCGTCTATTGGTAGGGGCCATTAACTTTCTTCTCTGCGCTGATAGTGATAACTTAATCTGAGGGTTCGTGTAAATGCTATGTCATTTCAAAATTATACTTTAAAAATTTAACTTATCACTGTCTAGCTGTAGTGTCCATTTATTATTCTTTACTAATATTATTTTTAAAGCACCTGCTCGTTTCCATTAATACAGACAATATAAATTATCAGTAAAATATATTGTAAGTTTTATACAATATCATATATGCTTAGCTTTGAATAAATTTGAAAATTTGTTTGGTGGAGAGCCTGACAGAAATGGGGAGACTTGTTTGTGCAAGGGAAGCTGGTTGAAGCGATTACCTGGCAATCAGGCTTCCTATCCCCGGGCCGTCAACACAACTTCCAAGAGGATATAGCAGTAGAAATAGCAATGCAATCTGTTTTGTCTCCCCCAAAATTATTACTACCCAAACAACAAGCTGAATTCCAGCTATTGCCTAAAGCAATTTACTTAACCTGCACTCAAACAAACTTTCAATCCTGCTAAATGTCGACAAGAAGGGACGTATACAGCAAACGCAATTTTTGCCAATTCCAAAAGTTGCTCCATTGCATTTAAAAAAATCAGCCATACATTCTACTCAAAAACTGTTAGACAAAAAAGATGGTGGGGGGGCTAAGGACATTTATAAAAGTAAATATGATTTAAAAAATCATTTTGAGCTTCAGAGAAATACATTTGATAGACCATTTGAGGTCTTCAGAATGTATGCGAATTGATTTTTGCATGTGATGGCCAGTGCATGTCAATTAGCCACTGGAGCACAGGCCTGTGATATTTTCTTTATAAACAATTTGTTGCGCCAAATGGCCTATGGTATTAGGAGTGTTGATAACATGAACGGACCGAGAGCAGACAAATTACAAGCCCTGATGAGAAAAACAGGGCTGGTAAATACTGCTGTGTCTCTTATTGGGACCCAGGAGAGTGTTTAGTAATGCCATTACAGATGCTACCACCGCTGAATGAAATTAGTCTGCCCCTTCTGCCGCAACAGGGATGCATCTTAATCAGGGTCTTTGTCTGGCCCAAACGAACTGGTGTCCAAGTCCCACGTCCTCTGGAGAAATTTGACTGCCCGGCCACTGCAAACTTAAAAACTCTGCCCCACTCTGTGCAAGGTTAAAGACAATCAATTTTAAAACAACGCATGCTAAATGCCAGCCAACGTCACTGACACAAGACCAAACAGGCAAATTAAATTTGGCATTAAGTGAAATTTGACTTGACTTTCCTGGTGGTGCTCCTAT
>JAOVYW010000036.1:7030323-7053888 GCA_025775045.1 Hiodon tergisus | reverse complement strand
TATATATATGTATGTATGTATGTATGTATGTATGTATGTATGTATGTATATATATGTGTATGTATGTGTGTGTGTGTATACAGTACTGTGCAAAAGTCTTACCCACATGTAAAAATTCTTTAAAGCGAACATGCTTTCATAAATAATGAAATAAAATGTTTCTAAATCTAAAACTATACAATAAAGAGAATTAAACAGTACAAAACTAAAATAAAAACAAACAAAAATTTGTGGTGACTGCATCAATTCTCTTAGGTACACTGCATTTTTATTAGACAATCGGCTGGTTGATTGTTCGTAGCATCTTGGAGAACTTGCCACAGTACTGCTTTTGTCTGGCCAGGTTATCACCGACAGCCTTGATGATGTTGATGAATTGATGAATTCCTTGTTCTTCCAGAAAATGTATGTTTGGACATTAAAAAAACAAATTTTTCTACTGACACACTAATGCAGAAGACCAAAAATAAACTTGAAAGACTACATTTGTGTAAGAAAGCTAGGGTATTTTACTGTGTGTATGTATGTATATGTCTATATGATATGTGTATGTATGTATATGTCTATATGTGGTGTGTGTTGTAATTGCTTGTATTATCCAGGTGCAAAACCTACCTACATCAATTGAATGGGATGGCTGTGACTCCAACAAGCTTTACACGTTGGCCATGACCGATCCAGATGCTCCTAGCAGAAAAAACCCAAAGTTTCGGTCGGTAATAAATGTTATTTCCACAGATAAAAAAATTATGTATTTCCTATCAGTAAAAACGAGCTGATTTTTAAATTGTGTTAATTAAGGGAATGGCATCACTTCCTGGTGGTTAATATGAAGGGAAATGACATAAGCAGTGGCTGTGTTCTGTCCGACTACATTGGGTCAGGCCCTCCGAAAGGAACTGGTAAGCTACAGCAACAAATTAAAATGAACCATCTGTACTTGTACAATGGCCCCCGACATTTGTAATAATTGTTCCCTTGAAGTGCAAAAATGGTGCTTCAAAGATTTTTTTATAAGGACCTTATAGTCTACAATTGATCCAATTGGCTTAAAAATGTATTCCAAGCTGTATACTTAAAGAAGGATAGCAGTGATTTAAAGCTTGAAAATGTGGCATTCTCTGTGTATCTGGCAGGTCTCCACCGCTACGTGTGGCTGGTTTATGAGCAGCCGGATAAGATGTCATGCAACGAACCCGTCCTAACCAACCGTTCAGGAGATAACCGAGGGAAATTTAAGATTGCAAATTTCCGCAAGAAGTACAGTCTGGATGTCCCGCTGGCTGGAACGTGCTATCAGGCAGAGTGGGACGACTATGTCCCAAAACTCTTCAAACAACTCAGTGGAGAGTAAACCAGTGGAGAACAAGCAGTATTTTTGTGACCGCAGCAGAAATAAGCCACATTTATAAATAAGCTTTAGAAAAACTGGCAAAGCCTTGTTCAGTATTTTCATTTGGAGGTACACTACTTATGCTCAATAAATGTCTTTAGTTCACCCTTCATAATACACCAATTTCTTGTTTGACCCTTATGTTCTGTCGATGGCAATAAACAATATATCGATTCGCTGGTTGTAATGTCTGAGTTATTTAACACAGTTTTGTATCAAATCAGGGTTACCGTTGGGTCTAAAAGACAGGTTGTTTTAAATTACATCAACAACTCTACGACTACTATTGCCTAAATACTGATCTTAAAAGATGGTGGTGTGGATGTCAAGGACGGCAACATATTAAAAGTGTGGTGAGCACTTTTATTTACAAATATAATTAAAAGCTCTGACAGACCCATGCTTCTTTAACCTGAAAAAAGGGCATGCAAAAGCATTATAATGATTCGATTCATCGTAAGAAAATACACAACTTGGAAGTGGGTGAAGCAATGAGGAATTAGATGGAAATTCAAATAGAAGATCCCACTGACCGATTAAACTCCAGATACTTTAAGAAAAAAAATATTTTTTTAAAAAATTCATTTGAGGACCAGTTAAAATACAATAAGAAAATAATTAAAAGCTCTCCATAAATCCTTCTATACACAAAATACATGACTATTCCAAGCCTTTTAAGCCTGGGTGTTAGGTATTCACAGGTTCTGCCACTGTAGAAAATGATTATGATACAGATAAAACTCTGGTGTATAATTTAACCTCAGGCTGCTTTTTGCTAATCACATTTTTTTGTCAATGTACTCGAACACCAATATATACATTACGAGCTCATATGTAAATGTATCAAATCGTTCAATCTTATTAAAATTTCCTGATTAATAAATACCAAAAAGGAGCAGCTTTCAAGATAAGGCTGCAGGAGAGTTTGAGTTTTTCTTTTTGCAGTCTGACAAATCATCTCTAATACATGGTTGGTAAACGACACACATCCACGTTTTTATTTTTGTTTGTTTGATTTTTCTTTGCTTTGTTTCACCGAAAAAATCATTGCACAAAAACATCAACACTGCGACATTTGTTTTTAAAAGACAACCAAGCTTCATCCAGCATTTCTTGTGACGTCACGTTACATCACGTCACAAGTGGGCCCCTGATAGTTGCAGTCAGCACAGGCACTAGTCCGAAAGTGACTTCAGTACAAAGGAGCCCGTCTTTAAGGAAAAGTGAACAAATTATGGCGAAACTTATTTCATCTATAGTCCTCCTTGGGATAGTCTAAAGCACCCAAGTTTCCGAACCCCAGCCGGACGCTCTCCATGTCGAATGTGTCGATCTCTCTTTCCTGGCGTTCCAGCAGATGTTTAATCCTTTCCATGCGTTCCTTCTGAAGTGAAGCCAGCTCCTCTTCAATCTGTAACCCAAAAACCCAAAACGCTTCAAAAATTACCCTTAAAAAAAACAAAAAAACTCAGCAGCAATAAATACGGACTCAAAATAAAGTTTAGTTTATTAAGCTTATTAAAGTTTGTTATTAAACTTGTCTGCCATTGTTGCTAAAGCAAGAAAAAACTTGCATGTCATAGGGACTTCCGTCTTACATGTTAACTATGACGTAATCCTCTTTAGTTGGACAATGACTTATATGGATGACCAAGAAACAACAGAGGGCGCTAGAAATCAACCATTTACAAATGATGTAATAAGACAGAACAGCCACCAGATGGCAGCACAACAAGTTCTGAACAGTGAGATGCGTGAGTTTTTTTCACCTCAGAAATCCTTTACACTCATAGACCAGGCAACCCTATCTGTACCTTTTGTTCGAGATGGGCCCGCCGCAAAGACACTTTCTGCTCCAGTTTTTGCAGTTCCCGATCATGCTGTGCCTCCGTCTGCATCTTGATCTTGCTCTGGTAAGCATTTAGAAGCTCCATCTCTTGCTGGAGCTGGTGCCTAAGCGCCTGGCACTCAGCCTCCTGAGCCTCATCCAGTCGCAGCTGCATACCGAAGCAGCCAGAATAAAAGCAGGGATTAGAATAATTTAGATCGCCAATACAAGAAACGAGATATGCTTGCATACCAGTGCAATGCCTCTCGCATGGGAGATGTAACGTATTCCCGAATCGGACGGCAGCCTTTAAAAGGGATTGAAAATACCCATATTCCACAACATGCATTCACTTACAGCCTGAGAGGCCATCATCTCGTTGATGCTCTGCTCATATTGTTCTGCAAGTATAGCCAGCTTGCGCGTTTGCTCTTCCTTCAGTGTCTTCAGGATGGCCTTGTGCTCGCTCTTTGGGGTGACTTCCAGCTGATGGTTCCTCAGGGCTTTATACTGCTTGGTCTGCACTTTGCACGTGTCCTGGAACTGCTTCTTGATCTGCATCTCCATCGCCTTGGGGCCCGTACAGATGCAGGTTAGATCCTGAACCCGACAGTTGCCAATTTATGCCGGTGGATTCTTTTATTTTACAGTGAACAGAGGATTTATTTAGTTGCTTACCATAACAGGGCCAGCGTCACAAATTTTTATTTGTTTTTACCAGGTAATACAACTGGATATTTACTGTACCAACTAATACCTTTCTTAAGATTACTCTTCTATTTACTCTTATTTGGAGCTCCACTACTTTTCCATTCCAATATTACATTTAGTAAAAGGCTAGGCTTTAAATCAACAAGAGGGGTCTCTATACAAGGTAGTGGCTGTGGATACCAGATATAACCAAAACAAACGGGAGGGGAGCTCCAGGGAGGGATACCTTGAGATTTTTGGGCTGTTGCCGGAGCTCCATAACGTGCTTCCTGTGAAGCTCGCGCTCCCGCCGGCTGTTGTACTCGATCTGGTTTTCCAGCTCGGTCTGATGCTGCAGCCGGATCAGGTCCATCCGAAGCTTCTGCAGGGTCTTCAGCTGACGGTGCTCTAGCTCCTGGGTCGACTCGTCGTGCCTGATCAGCATGGCGTGCTCCATCTCCTTCTGGGTCTTCTTTTTGTTCAACTCCTGGAAGTCGGTGAGATGTCGAAGGAACAACACCGAATCAGACGGACACCCCGGTATGTAAATGTCATGTGGGAGGAGCCTTTCTTGCTGTCCTAGTCCCTGCTCTTAAGGGGCTAAATGACTTGCATCTCATCACTTATCTGTTTGCTGCCAGTTTACAGGCTACGTAACGTTGAACAACACTAAATTAATATATTCTCCCTCCCCTCGCTTGTCAGCGGTTGACGACATATACATTTTTTCCCCCCCATCTCAACCCTTTCCTCCCTCTTTCTCTGGCATGGGAGAGATAAGCTGTAGCCAAGCCTACCAGCAGTCATAAAGACTCAAGAACAGAGAATAAGCCACCTGCTATGATCTTATGGCCATCCCTCCAACCTTCCACAAAGTGGAAACCAGGCTCTTCATCGAATAACTATTATTCAATATGTACAATGTACAATCTAGGCTGGCTCTGGGGACAGGGAATCATTTTCCATTTCTTCCCTAATTGTCTTTAGGCTGTTTTTTTTTTCCTCTGGAGAATGGGATTTTTTCAGCGATTTGTAACAAACTCATTTTGTAAAAATTGGCTACAAAAATAATATCTGAGTGATTGATTCCCACATATTATGATGAACTACAGCAGAACAATAGGCATAATAATATAGAACAGGGTACAAGTTTAAATTTAATTTCGACAAACTTAGTAGGTAATTCATTTTAAAAAGGCTTAAATTTTTGTTGTTAAATTGGCTTGCATATTCATAAGATCTTTCCACGATGTTAGCAGACACCCAGCTTGATAATTAATACTTCTGACATATCTTTCTGATACACACATGATTTTTTGATTAGTGCATCCTTTACTGTCATTTCATAAACTCTGCAGAAAAGGGAAACCGTTCACTCACACATTAATTTACAGTTAGGGGTACCAAATGAGTCTTTCTGTAATTTTGGATTTATTATGAGGGATAACTTGGACTACTTGGCTTAATTGCAGACTGATCTGTGATTTTGTCAATAGGCCGTGTATGAGATCAACGGCTGAACAGGCAGGGAAAGCACAGACACACGCGACTTGCTGATATGGAGGTCTCCGGCATCTTGCCTCTCGGATCTGCTCCTGTTCAAACTCGTGCCTCTTGATCATGATCTTGCGCTTAAACGCTCGGCAGTTGCGGTCATAGAAGACCCTCTGCTGACCCAGGAGCTGGGCTTCTTCCTCCGCCTGTGAGTGCTGCATGTTCTCCTTGTGTTTGGAAAGACGCTCCTGCTTCTCTTTCTTGGGCGTGCTGTGGTCCTCGTTCATTTCCTAAAAAAAAGGAACGTGGCGTGGATGTTAACAACGATGAGCTCCTCCGGCCGAGGCATACGTGAGAAATTTCTTCATTTTTCCATAATGCCATTTGGGATGGAATTGCTGCCCCATTGTAAGAATACTGTCCTTAATAGAAATTACATGGGAACTGTGATTCTGCTGGCTACGGAGGACTAGTTTTAAAACCGAGTCATAATTTAGGCAGATATAATCACAAACATATTGTGTAAATTTACATCATTTACAAGAGGCAAGACAATGAAATACTGACGAAAAAAAGTTAGTTAATTTATTCGATTTCTCCTGGCAAATGTTAATTTTGTATATTGTTTTGGAATATGACAGAAAGACCTGCCCATAAAATGTGTCTTGATTTTTTGATAAACCATCTAGAATTTACAGGAATGGAAATCCCAAATGAGTTTTGTATGGATATAGACAGGGTTCAAACCACACTACCTACTAAGTGCATCTCCTAGCCTTATAACAAGTTTTTATTAGCCTTCAGCTACAATACAATGTTGCAACCCCTTTCATTCTCCCATCACTTGTTTACATAATAGAATCATAGCCTTTTGAATAACCGGCCTACGTTCCTGCTCATGTTTTCCTGCATATTTCGAATGCTGGGCTGTTCTGGATGTTATCGAGTCAAGCCTATCTGGTCTCGGGAAGGACACAAAACTGCACCAGCCTCTTTAATCTTTTCCTTGCAGAGCTTATACTGCTTCTTCTGATTATCCAAGAAGTTGGTCAGCTCCTTCTTCTGCTGCGCCATGATCTGCTGCTGAAACTTCTTCTCATCAGCCGCTGCAGTCTTCATCTGAGAAAGAGAACTTCATGAGAACATTCGATAGAATTAACACGATTTTCTCTTCTTCTTCTTCAAGACCTGTTAAGGTACAACGATTAAGGTCTACCCTAATCATTTTTCAAGAGACAAAAACACTAGTTAGGAAGGCAAAAGTTGAGGCATTTAAGTGGAATGGACCCGTTTAAATTAAAACCAAGCAATAACGTTCCATTATTAATTCTCGTTTTCCTAATAAATGAAAGTGGACCAAGGCAAAAAGGGCTTTTGTTCAGTCAGGGGTAGAGTTTCAGGAGTTTCCCTCTTAATCATAAGCGCCGTTCGCAGTTTTCATCCTAGTTAGTCAGTGTCACTACAGTTTTAGTTTTAGTTCACAGCCAGGTAAGTCATACTTGTTCAGGGGCACGGTGGCAGAACCGGATGTCCCAGTAAGAGTAAAGCAGTGGGTATAGGGGCGCATGGCGTGAACCGGAAGGCCCCTTCAGAGCTGAGCCCCCCCACCTCTTTCTCAGTGTAGACGGCGTGCTTCTTGGCCAGCTTCTCCAGCTCGATGTAGGCGTTGTTGGCCTGCGTCTCCACCTCCTTCTGCAGCTTGAGCCGGTGCTCGTCCATCTCCGCCTTCAGCTTGTTCTCCAGCGCGATCAGCTGCTTCTGGTGTTGCCGCCGCATGCGCTTGTAGCCCGACATCTGCTCGCGCAGCTCGTTCTCCTGCTCATGCTCGTGGATCTGCCGCGTAACCTGGGGAGGGGGCGGTATGGGCAACAGGTTGGCGGCAGCGCATCATGCTACACTAAAGCGTGCCATTTCAACCGGCCTGTCTAAAAACTGTTAGCGCATTATTAAAACGATAACATAACAACCCTGGAAAAGGGGATCGTTCTGGTCGCTTAGCCTTTTGTTACCCTCCCAGCATCTCTTTGTAGGCCAACAATGATGGAAATATAAAACACGCGAGCAGGCATCTAGAAGTCTTTCACTGCGTCCTACACTGCAAGGACTTGTACGCTGCGGACAGAGCTCAGAGGCCATCAAGAGACTGTGAACTTCTTTGGGCTAAGAACAATGAGCAGGTGAGCCACATGGCCTTCTTACTGATCCAAATTAATACCCCCCACTGTAACAGTGTACCAATCCTTCTCATTTTCAGCCAAATGCTAAAACGAGAAGAGTTTCATATCTTCTGATGCAATTAACGGGAAGCATTACTGGATATAAACGAAAGCCAGAGGTTCCAGACCAAAATTAATTTGGTTCAGAGTGGCAAATATAGAAAGAAATAAAATGAGAAGAGAGAAACGGCTCATCTGAAAGCATCACAGCTTCTGAACTTGGTCTTAGTTAGTGTTCCAGTGAGAAAATTCAGCATTATAAACAAATCCGTTCTGTTGAAATTCGTTTTAATAAGAACAATTGAAGTTATCTTTGGTATGCAAAAAAACAGATTTTTTTTTCAATTTAATCATAGCAAAGTAATAAAGGCCATATGTGACACCAACTAAAAAGAAATGAAAATGGCAAAAATTGACTACAAAACAGCTTCGCAGCTTTGATGGAAATTAGGGCCGGGTAAAATTAGTCCCTGCCTGACCCAGTATTTAAATACAATTTTTTTTTTTAATGGATCAGTAAGGAAGAGGTGGGAGCAAAGTGATCGAGATTCTATCAGAGAACCTGACTGGCCAACTGCATCCACTGCAATTTCGTCAGACAAGCCTTTCTGTAATTCTTAGTCAAGTTCCACCAGAACAACAGAAACCATCAGTGGTCCGTGCTCTTCTCTGTGACTCCCAGAGATGGAACCGCACCTGGCCAGGACCCCAGGGTCACACCCGCCTGCTCTGTAGACAGTGCCACGAGCTTCAGCTACTGTCTTGAGAGCACTCTGGCATCCGATTGGTCCCCCGCTGCAGTCCGTTTAGACAATGGCCTAAGTGAGACGTTACAGTGGCTGTTACAGTGTAAGGGCCCTCCAAAAGCAGAACTGTAACACGCCACCACAGACGGAAAGTCCCGCTGTTACAATACAATCGGTAAGATCAGAATTCGAACTTCCCAGGACCCAGTAACAACATGTTATCACAGCGCACAGGTGACAACACAGGAGACGCGATATGTAATGAAAAGCGCACAAGTCCTACCCCGAGAATGGCTGTGCCAATCAGAACAAAGAACAAGGCCGCACAGAAAATACAGAGCCCAACCTGCTTGGCATCAAATCAGAGTCAATGCTGGGACCAATACGACGCTCTTTCTCTGACCGCGTCCCTGGTTGAACTGCGGTTCTAGTGCCTGTCTGCACACAAAGCGCCACATTCCTATATATAGCATAGCAGCCGTAACAAACCCCCTCGTTCCTGGTTGCACAACCAAGCACCCCTGTCTTTTTTTCACCTCCCTCTCCTTCTCCCTCACCCTCTCCCTGCTCTAGCCTTGTTACAGAGAAAGGGTCCCTCTGGGACCATTAGCATTTAGCTTGGCGGGATGACATCACCAGTTCAACGCTCCCCACACAGATGCACTACGCTGCATTTTATTGAACTCAAATAAACAAAAATCTTGTGCCCTTTTAAAGGAAAATAATCAGAGGCAAAAAAAAAAAAAAAAAAAATGATACTAAAACAAAGAATTTATATATTAATTAGCACATAATATTCATATATCATCACTTGTATGAATCCCTTGTGCTCAAATACATACAGCCAGACCACAAAATCTAGAATTGAGAAAATTAAGCTACTTAAAATACTCCCATTATAGAAAGAAACACGAATTCACCCACATACTTTCACGCCAAACATACAGGCACAAAGATATAAACATCCCGATCACAACTGTTGAAAAATACAAGCTTTTTTTTGGCATATCTGGACAATACAGCACCCAATAAATCGCCAACAAATAATAACTGAACTAGGCGGTACCAGTCTAATTGATTCGCTACCAAACCAGTTGGAAGAGGCCAGCAGAAAAAAACAAAAAAACATCTACGTTTTAACAGGCACTGGTCACCATGACAACAGACTCAAGAGGGGAGGTGGAGAAAGTGAGCTCCGTTTTCCTATTGAAAGCGAGGAGTTGAGAAGTGGAGACGGAGGGGGATGACGGCAGCCAGGGAACTGGTTATAAAAAGGGGGGAAAAACATGGGCGGGATGGGGAGGCTCGGCTTACCAAAGACGCCGATTTGATGGTAGCAAAGCGCTCCCGGTTCTTGTAGTTGTGGACCTGGCTCTTGTCTGAGGAGGCAGGCCGCAGCTCAGGCCTGGATTCCCTGTGCACGGCCTCATCCCTTATGAATACATGGTCCTGCAGGGGGGGGGGGAGAAAAGAGGGAGAATCAGTGGGTCTGTGGGTGTCTGATTCAGTGGCTGTTTGTGTGTGTATCAAATCAGTGGATCTGTGTGTGTGTCTGATTCAGTGGCTGTTTGTGTGTGTATCAATCAGTGAGTCTGTGTGTGTGTGTGTGCATGTAAGACAACAAGGCTGGAAATTATTATAGTAAGAGAGATGGGAGCTTCTCACTGCTGCATTATCTATACAATCATTGGGAACACGGTTAAGTTTATTCCTCTCAGTGAAATATCAGTAAGTCTGTCAAAAGGTGGGCTTTCTGCTATCCTGTGACAGGAGATATTCAATGACAGGAAAAATAAGATCAACCCTTTAAATCTCCAGATCCATGCGTTTTGCACATAAAGGCGTTCTCTTCCCTCTCCCACACACATAAGACATGTTCCCCTTTAATTTCAAGACCCATCTCCCTGTGTAACATGACCTTGCCCCTAAGTATTTATCATACACAGGATGGATGAAATAATGATTTATAAAATACTCTCTGAAAACCTGGTAAAAACATCTGGTACACAGGCTTTTAATTTGCCGTCAGTGTGTTGGTCCGTGACACATTGCTTCTGAATTCACTCTAATACTAACATGAAAAAATATTTTAAAATAATATTGCATGTTTTCAGCGGATAAAATAAACTTTTCATTAAGAAAATATTTTAATTGATTATATTCCTCAGCAGCTCAGTGATAGCAGATGTCCATTTTGTTAAACACTTCAATGTTCGCTCTGCTTTAATTCTCTGTCAATCTGAGAAAGTTCTAAAGTCCTGAATGAGAGCGGAGTCTCTGCGAACACAAATCATGCAAATCAAAGACTTTGCAGGCGCAGTTACGCCTCTGCGATCCCCGAGTTAAAACGTGTCTGCCGCTGGGAAGATCAGTGTGTAGCAGCATCTGCTGCTTCCTGTTTGACAGACCACATGTGTCATGTGACAACGAGTATCTATTCGTGAGCGCCCACTGTGACCACTAAGCATCACTCACGATGACAGCGTTAACAGATGAATGACTGTCATCCTCTCCGCCGTTTAAGGGGTGATGTTTTTGCACATTGTCATGCGAAGACGTAGTCTTTTCAGGCATAATTGCAGGGCACGTGAAGTCTGTCTTCACTCCAGCTACTGAACAAAAGGGGAGATTTATCTCCAAAGTTCACTACCGTTGTGTTTAAATCCAGAACTTCTACGCCCCTACTGACTTCACCGTGAAAGGAAAAACTAAACAGCTCTCAGTTCAACGCTAAAACGCAGAAGGTGCCGTAACATGCCCTAAATACAGCAGACCCTTCTTTCCACTAGAACTGGAAACACCACCAGCAAATCAAGCGCTGTTGGCCAGATCATTCTCCCTCGCCGCTGACCTTTCTGGGGGCGACGGAGGACTCCAGGGTGCTGTCGTAGTCGTGCATCATGGTCATGTCGGACCCGCTCTCCTCCATCACCTCCTGCATGCTGTTGACGCTGCTGCTCTGGCTCCCCGTGCTGACCGAGGTGCTGGGGATGGAGTGGTTGCTGCCGAGGCTGTTGGTCTTGCAGCCGGCCTGCTCGCTGTCCTGGTGGGGCACAAACATGTCGGTCCCGCCTTGCTCGGTGCTTACCCGCTGGCCTCCTGATGACACCGATCTGAGCCACGTCACTTATCACTTGGCACTTGGCAATTAATGTTTAAGGTCTATAATATGATTGTTTTTCCCCCCATTTCACAAGCAGTAAGAAATGCAATAGAGTAAATTCATATTTTGACAGCAAAGGTGAATCAAAGATATCTATTATTTTCAAATGTTACGGGGGAGATTCTATCAGGCCACAGATCCATTCTGATAAAACGCATACATCAGAATTTCTTTATTCACTAGTGCAATCTGGAAATATCACTACTTGGTAGTTCAGAGGATTTGAGGTTTACTCCAGAGGAATCTTGCATGCGTTGGGGTTATTCACATTTTTTTTTTTTTTTTAATCAGGCACACATTTGTGTCCAACAGCCACCTATTGCCACAAACTATCTGCAGGATCATTTCCACGGAGTCATACTGTGTATATTTAATGACCTCAAGCTTGACAGATAACTTGCTTGTTTTGCGACAAAACGACCCTGCGGCACTGTGAAGGAGCAGAAAATCTGTGTTAGGGTGTGTGGAGCCAGTCTGGGGACCATGGGTGAGGCAACAAACTGAAATGGCAAAGAGGATTATTTATATTTACTAAAAAACGGGAAGTGCAGACAGCTAGGAAACCAACGATGGGGCCCGACCTGTTATTCGAGTTACAGAGTAGTAGTATAGGGTGTCCTCATTGAATTGTAACAACTTTAATACATGCAAACTTAAAGTATTGCAATTCAGTGCGGACATTATGTTCATTAAATATATTTGGTAATTTTACACCAAAAGTAAGTTATCTACCCGACTTCTAAAATCATAGCTGCTCCTATAAAAGATAAGAAATTGTTGAGTCCAAGTTGAAGAACAGAGTTCAGTTTGACCCTAACTTATACCTCCTCTTGACTCATGCATACATTCTAACACTGCTTGTAATGAGAGGAGCCCCAGAAATGAAGGGCCTGGGCCTACCTCTTCTTCTTCCTGGGACTCGCCCATTGGCCCGTTGTGCTTCTCCTGGTACAGGATCTTCTTCATTTTACGGTACTGAAGGTTGTCCAGCTCCCGCACGGCATCCTTAGTCCTCTGGATGAGGTCGATCAGGACCCGTAGGGGGCGCTCCCGCCGGACAAAATCGTGCTGGAGTAGACATGTAGACATGGGGTGGAGGGTTAGTTAATCTACAGGGCAGCCAGAAAGCCCCACCACAGGGAGAGAAAGACTGCATAATGAAGATTGGGTGATTTTAGTGAATCGAGGTGTAACACCAACAAACAAAACTAAAAACCTTCAGGTGATCTGTTTTAGATAATATCGCTATTTATTTTCCATATTTGTCCATATTCCACTAGATGGCATCTATGATTTATACAGCCTTGGATTGGAAAGGCCTTTAGGAGACTTTTTGCTAAATTTGGATGTAGGAAATGCTACAGGGAAAAGTCATTCAACAGTCAGCAGTTCGACTAGATGTAAATAAACAAAAATAAGAGGACTTTTTACACCAACCAATTTGCGCCAATCAGCAATTTTACTAAAATCTTCTAAATCTTCAAAAGTAGAAATTAGGAGGCAACAGGGGGTACCCTCCCTCCCGCTTCGTTCACTAACACCCCAACCGCACCCCTAAGCCAGCACACCTTGTTGCCCAAGTTTCCCATAACAGCTGTGAGGAATGCGCGTGCAGTGGAAGTGGAACCAGAAGAAAACTGAGAGTCCGGATTCACAGCCCTGATTTGCCCTAAAGGGCTCAAAAGGCTGAGGCGTGGCATTGGTCGGTCTGAGAGATGGGGTTAAGATAGCGCCCTGGTCCCACCAGATGGACCCCATGTCCCGTTTACTACCGGTTCGAAGGGGGGGAAAGCTTGTGCTGCTGCCCAAAACAGCGTGACAAACAATACCATAAAACTCTTAGCCCTGATTAGGATTACCTGTTAGCCGCACAAACAAAAAGATCAACTCCTGATTATAAACGCGCTCGCGCACAACAAACACGGTGAAATGCTGACCATAAATCTGGAAAGACACTGAGAGTTCATGTCGTTCTCTTCATTGGTTTTCATTAACAGGGAGAACACACACCTAACACGCACCCAAAAACAGGCACGGTTCAGTCGGGTGTGAAGAATAAGGGGGTTAGACAAACATAACGGAAACCGCTAGGGTCACACTGATTCATTCTCAGCGATCTAAATAAAAACAGGAAAAGGATGATTCAACTTCCTCTGGGAGGCGAGTCAGAAAAGCAGACCACCACAGGGAAGGGCACGCGCATCGCGGTAACGAGGGAACCTGAAAACACACTCACTCGCAGGAGCTCTGCGGAGGAGGGTCTGTCCAGGGGGATTTTCAGTAGGCAGTAGTCGACAAAGTTCCGGAAGGCGTCAGACCTGTAGGGAGGACAATTAAAATCAATGGGGGGAAAAAGGCAACCACAGCAAACCACGGCAAGCCTGAAGTGCGACACATTCAGACTTCACAGAACTACTGAACATGAATGACATTTAAAAAAACAATAAAAGTGTGCGTCGCATCAATTTCACTATGACAATGCTGGAACACTTCCTTTTAAATGAATGTATTGCAGAAGGTTGTAAATGGTGCAACACATCATACAACATTCTGCAATGCATTTCTCTTTCGGCTGGTCGGGTTTAAGTTCTAGGCTATCCTTAGCAGACTTCCTTAGAATCTGATGTTTTTAATTCCACTGCAGCGAATAAACGCATGCAAGGCTATCCTGGATCCTTTCCAACGTGGGTTTTCGAATACATGAATTACATAATACTTTCCAATGTAAAGCATTTAATTTCACAAAATTTGTTGAGTAGACCTCATAAGGAACACAAAACCACTTGCCTTGACCGCAGTTGTCAAACCAGCAATTGCGAACCCAGTTTCAAGGGTACAACTACACATTTTATCTATGAATTTAGGCAAGATCACTTCTCACTTTAAAAAAAAAAAAAAGCTTCACCTACATTTCAATCTAAATTTAGTAACAGTTTTCATTGCTTTCTAATAATAACGCAAACCTCCCAGGCAGTATTTCAATGCTGGAAGCTCAAAGTCCTTTAAGTAGTTTTTCCCAGAACTTTCCTTGTGTCTTTAACCTACCATAGCCGCAGCTGTGAATATCTTTAAATAGGCGATGCCTCCTCTGGTAATTACACAAGACGCTGTGACTTGGCGCTATAGGGCAGTCCGGTTCAGTAGACGACTGGACGACTTACCACTCGTTGGACTGGAGCGTGGGAGAGTCGTTCTGGGCGATGTGGTATAAGGCACTCATGGCATTCATGTTGAATAGGGGGGGTTTGCGCTCCGCTTTGGGAGAAAGAACAGAAGCGCACCTCAGTCCGTGAGGCCGGCTAATCCCGCGTGCCGCGGCTAATTCAACCATATATTACCGCCAAAGTGGCTTCATCCCATTACCCACTCACATGTCCCCACCGCGATCCAGGGTGCAAGTTACCGTCTCTTCCGACAAGCCATGCTTTTCCGAGTCAGCAAATAAAACGAGCAACTACCGGTCTGCAGATATAATGCATTCGGAACTGTTGGGGTTTGTTCAGGACCCTTAAAAGCATGATTGCGATATGCAAATTAATCAGTAACCAATTGCAGTGTCCGGTTTGTGTGGAGTGATGTAACAATTTGGACAAGAAGGTAGAGAATCCACCACCTCTGGTTTCCTGTTGATTCTTTGGGTTATATATTACATTAGTTTGGGTAGAAAATGTAACTAGGTACCAAGACAGAACTAACATACAGAAGCTTGTGTATTACGGGCTGTATTAAATCTGACAAGAAACCTGTGAGGATGATGTATCGTCCAATAGGACCAGCGCACATTCATGAAAACCTTGCCATAAAGGGATTGTGATATAGAGATATACAAATTAAATATAGAGGTGTAATTTGCGAGTGAACCCTTACCCAGCTCAATGCAGGTGATTCCCAGGGACCAGACATCCACTTTTCCATCATACTGCCCTTCATCCATAGCAAGGATCACTTCTGGAGCCATCCTATTGCACAAGCGCAATGTAGTTCTCCACAAAATTAAAATACCGAATCTGAAGGCCAGTCAACGGATACGCAATGAGGTAAGTGTCACTTTTCTGCCGGTGAATTCTACTTGGGAGAATTGTGCCTTATGTGCCACTTACCAGTAAGGTGTGCCCACGAAGGAATTGGCAGGAGATGCTATGGATGCAGACCCAAAGTCTGCCAGTTTGACCTGGCCTGGCTCAGTCAGGAGGATATTTCCAGCTTTCACATCTCTGAGGAAGAGATGATAATTGAAGTTTTGCTATTCCTGCACGTACTGTCGGATCATGGAATACTGCATTGTAACATTCTCCATTCAAGACTGTTCAACTACAGCCTAATCCGATCAGTTAAATCTTTTCCAATGAATACTTTCGTGCTAATACATGCATTATAATCCAGGAACAGTCAGGCATTCTTACTTATAGGTATAAAAAGAAATAGGTAACCATTGGCTGTTAAAGATAAAATTCTACAGTAGTACAACACACCAATATTTGTTATCTAAACGATCCTCGTTAAAAAATACCACAAATTAAGATGACCACAAACATTCGTATAAACAGCATCTCCTTTTTTGCTTAAGAATAGCTAGGTTATCCCAGCTTAGCTCACCTGTGAATCATGGTATGGGAATGTAGGTAAGCCAGTCCTAACAAGGCACCATGGGTAATGGCAGCAATTTCAACCTCTTGGAGTGGTTTTTTGTGAACTTGTCAAAGGATGAAAGCAAAGCAACTGGATTTCAACTTATTAATGCAGACACTTGAAAAGAAGCTATTTTGAATCCTACGGTCATAGTGTTAATATGCTTTACGCATCATCCTAACAGAGAACAATATAGATAATGTTGCTCTTATGTTAGCAAAGGCCGTTCTAAGTGAAGAACAAATGATCAAACCAGCAAATGACATGCAAGGGTTATAAAACATTATATTTACATTCATGCAAAAACACGGTTTCTGAATTCCATGGTAATTTGCTACATAAAGAAACCCTGTTGAATAAATCTAAATAGTCAAATAGCTCACAAAACGCAAAAGGAGACAGACTTTGGCGCAATGTAAAAGAAAATACTCACCCTCTAACAAATCTGAAGCTGAGCCTAGGCAGTACTCCATGACCAACTGAGAGAAATGTAAACAAAGACATAAGTATCAATCACTACGTCAAGCTATTCTTTAAAAGGGTTAACGTGAGGCGCAGATTAATCATAGCAAACAAAAAACTCCTTAAATTGATCAGCTTTGCCCTATACAATATTTTACAGGGCAGACATCATGTGAGCATGTTCCTTTAAGCACTGGATAACAAATATGAGTTGTGTTTATCTTAATTTACTGCCCATGTGCAAGTAGGCTATTCAAACGGAAGGGGAATTTGGCAGCAAAATGCTGACTCGCCTGGTAGACCATGTTTTTGCATCACAAATCAAGACACAAATAATAGACAAAAGGAGGGCAGAGATTAGTTTAGCACAGGTGCAAGTCCTGTCATCCTGACCCAGGCAGTGTTGTCCTTCAGGTAGCAGCCTTTGTATTCAATGGTGTTGGGGTGTCTGAGCTGTTCCAAAAACTTCACCTCTTTGATGATGTCCTGCCACTTCTGAAAAATAAGGTAAAAATAAACTTAAAATAGGTAAGCATGCTGTGTAAACAGATCAGGAAAAGAGATTTTTAAAGCACGAGCCATCGGGTGACCGAATGGCTGACAAACTGGACGTCTTTGGGATAATATGTTATACTGTCCATAAAAGTGATTAGGGGACTAGAGCCTAGTATTGCTGTTAAAAGGCAACCCACAATGCTTTAACTGTTACACTGTAAAACATAAGCTAAGCCAGTAAGGCCCTCATTTTGCCCCTTACCTCAGTCGTTTGCTTTCCATTGTATGACATCTTTTTGATTGCAACAACCTCATTGGAATAGGCGTTTCGGGCCTGCCGGGGTGTAAACAAGGTGGTTAACGTTAGCAGTATCATAGACAGTCGTGTTCGAACCCACTGCCTGTTCCTGCGAGGTCTTCCCAGGCCCAGCGATCCTGCCACAGCCTAACCAGCTGGATTCCCCACTTAGCAGGCCAAACAGCTGTCGGAAGAGGAACATCTCCGTTGCATCGCCCCGCCCCCCCCACCTCCCCACCTCAAGGCTTGCATCTGGAGGATCTGTGCGCTCAGGCGGGAGGCCGGGGGATTTGTGGCAAGGGATTCAGGCCTCCACACTGATTTGAACTCACAGGCTTTATGTATTAGTTCGTAAGATTAAGAAATGGCACAAGACCTTGTGAGGAATGAAGGGCTGGTTTATTATAATATAAAGACATGTAGGTCTGTATTGACTGTCTGTTCAGAATAAACAAACACAGATCTTAGGTGGACATGGTAGGTCCATGTTTCTGCCTGAAGCATAAAAGGACGAAAGGCTTAACTTTAGACATTAAAAAGATTCAGACGCCATTAAGACCCAAACGTATCACTTGAAATGTTGCATGTATGAAAATCTATGCCAAATATTTCATCGCAGTTAAAAAGTTTCACATTTACTAATCTAATTTTTAATTGATTAATTGTATGGGAGATCACCTGATGAAAATGTCTGAAATCTTGGATCCTTCAGATAAATCTTTCTACAACACGAAAATTAGTAAATTGCATTAACCTTTTGAATACAAATCACTATTGTCATTTAAAACAGACTTTAATGGTCCTACAACTGGCTTAACTGGTTTTGGCCCATGAAGGACCCCCTCCGCCCCGCCATTCGTCACTCAAATCAGGATATTTGTCTGGCCCCTGGCCTGGAACACTTGTGGAGCGACCCACCTTCCGCCGGCTTTCTAAAGACTGACCTCACATAAAACCACTGAGATTTCAATCAGTACTTCTTTTACTTCATCCTTTTTGTGATTGATCTAGACGAATCAAGTTTGGTTTGGATTTCTCTACACTGCCACTTAGCCCTGAATTTCACTTTTACATTTCATGACCAGAGATTGAAAATAAAATGGTTAAGAACCACTTTCTGGCCATCGTTTTGATAAGGCTCCAAATTGAGGGCACCTTTGCATGGTAGTTCTGAGGACCCATTGCCACGATCTGGCAGAGGAACCAGCTATGACACGTGGACCAGCTAGGGCACGTGGACCAGCTAGGACACGTGGACCAGCTAGGACACGTGGACCTACAGAGCTTCATTCCCGCCCTTATTTGGAGTATTGACATCCCTTCAGTTAGGCTGCCTGAACTGTGTCTCAGTGACAGTAGGAGTGTGTCGTGGAGGTATGGCTCGGAGCACTCACAAAGTAAACTGCCCCGAAACTCCCGTGGCCAATCTCGTGCAGGTCGCAGAAGACTTCCTCGGGGTCATCTTTGAAGAAAAGGTCGTTGAGCTCAGGGTCCTTCTGCGCTCCTTTCCGCGTGGACGATGGCATCATGGGTCAGACGGTGGCGTGCGATTCCGCTCTCTGCTCTCCGTCATCGACAAGCCCGGCATTGAAGATCGCCACCTTCGAGGGTCACAAAGGGGGCATCACCATCACGGCAGCTTACACCCTTCGCTGTGACCATCAGCGAAGCGCCCTGCAGTCACACAAGAGGACCTCGGGAATATTTGGTTCTGAACCTTGCCCTTGGTGCCTGACTTTTTTTCATTTTGGATCACACTTCTCAAACCCTGCTCAATTAGCCAGTTCAAACGCCAATTAGGGGCCCGTCCGACATACCACACAAGAAATTTGAGCAACCTAATTTTACCATGTCGGATTCTTCGTTGCGGTTTTAAAAAGCTGGCGTTGTGGGAAGTCTTCAGTATATATTTGACTGGCTGTGTATGACGGTGACACAAGCACAGAGTGGAGAAGGAGTCATGGGATGAATTATCACTGTCTGGCTCCAGTGCTCATGAGACCACGTGGAGGGAGGGGGCCTGCAGCGGGCAGGAAATGTACAACATGCGCACAAGGCGGGAATCCGAGAGACAACTTACGCTCCGTACGCGCTCACAGAGGCTGTTAACAAGCTCACGGCAGCAGGGCATCTGGACACGTCCACGCCGCGTGATTAATCCGGGCTGCCATTTTATCTTCCACTAAGTGGGAGTGAATACGCTCCGCCACAACACATCTAAATTCCTGAACATATAATTGCATCAATATTCCTCTAGGCTGTCTACACGGAAGGCTTTTCTCAGGAATACAAGTCTCACAAAGCACTTTCTACGAATACAGCAAGCCTTAAGGTGATATTCACACCTTAAGGCCATGATGTGAAAATTTCATTAGATAGACAATGCAGCAATAGTCTGCAACTAACCGCTTAATAATTTCAGGGGAATGGTTAAAATCAATTACAGTTTTGTTTGGTTGACAGGCAAACTGCCCCCCATAAGGCAAAAATATAAATTTAGATTTCATTTATAGTGCCTGCCGTTTATATGTCATATCTTGGTGTGCCCTTTTCGAAAGAATACGCATCCTTCCTAAAGTCACCCAGTCTAAAATACCGCCAGCAAGCAACCATACAGTCCACTGAAGAGCAGGTATTGGCTGCCCCTCTGCACACACAAACGCGCCACTGTGTCTCTCTGTTGCATCAGGCCCGTCTCCCCTCCTCCCGCTGAGCTCCAACATCAGACAACCCCTTCAAATAAAACGTGACTTAGGCACTCGCTCAAATGAGGTTTGTTTTCACCTGAGATGAGAACGATGGAATTTTAGGAGGGGGGGAAACGGATTAAAGAGTTGAGAGACAGAATGAAATCACAGGATCCGGGTACTCTGTGCCCCACCCCTCCCAGGCCCTTTCTTCCTCCTCTAGAATTCCTGAAATGATGCAATGATGTAACAACAGGTTGTAAGAGTGCAGCAGCAGCAGCAGCAGCAGAAGCTCTGCTTCCGTCTCTGCCTCCCGTCTGCAGAGCTTTCAGGCACAAGGACAGCGCCGCGCTGAAGCTGGGCGATTAGGGAAGGGGCTTAGAGAGATTAAAACGGGAGACGATTGTGAAGCTTCGTCAGAGTGGTCAAGCCCGTCTCTGTGAGTTGTTTATGCGGTTTCTGCCTAAAGAAGTCGCACATTGGGAATTAATCTAGAAAACATATCAGGCCTCTGAATAATACGTGGGTCTGACCCACTGAGGTAAACAGGATGCTAAAGCTGTGTGTCAGTGTGCCATTGACCTTGGCACATGTGGTGGTTCCAAAGTTTTACAGGAAGTTAAATGCATTGCAAATCAAAGGAGCAGACAGCAGACAAACACCATGTGTTCCTCTGGCCTTTTCCGTTTTGTACCAGTTTAAAGGCTTTAAAAACTGCCGGTGAAGGAACTTGTAAAATTAGTAAAAATTGAAATTCCTGTTAGCTGATCTGGATAAAGCAACTCTCAGTTGAACTAATGGCTACAAAGGGACATGTAGTTTGGTAGAAGGTAAATGAATATTTATTAGGTTTAAAGTCCTTTCCTAGTCTGTTATTCCTAGTCCTTTTCCTAGGCTTGATGTGCGTTCAGTCTTCGTGAAAGTTTGACTTTTTTTAGACTGGCAAGTAATTCCAAACGAAACACATAGGGCTAAGTTGCTCAGAAATGCATAGGGCTAAGATGCTCGGAAAATAAAAACAGAGGTTGCATTAGAACAAAGCCTGAAACCACAAAAATAAAAAATAAAAAGATTTCATACGTGAATGCAATATTTTTGCCAGTAGCCATAGTTTCACTTTCAAAATTAATTTACTGTAACGTTGTTATTTGCTGTAACCATTTGAAAACGGCAATGGAAATTAAACCAGAATAAAAACTAGAATAAAATCTTCACTGAATAGAAAATGGGGCAGTCTTAATTGCCAAGTTGCAATGACAACCGACTTCTCCAAACAGAAAGTTTCCCATGATCCTTAACTTGCTCCAAGTGACTCAGCAACCTTTATCGCTCACGGCGGCGTGATGCACAGAAGAGAGGAAAGCTGTAGCACGAAAAAGCCTGCTTTCCTTCTGACTACTTTAATTCCAAATGATTGCTTCACAAAGCAATAGCGCAGAACTGGAACACCACTGGAAGCAAAAGACTATTTCGGAGTAAGCTAGGCGCTGCAATGAAATGACTGAGGCGAACGTCGGCGGAGAATTTTAAAAACACACATACCTTTAAAATGACTGACAGTAACCGTGGCTCTCCGGGGGATAGCTTGTGTCTAAAACCCAGCCCACATTGTCGTATTGGAGAGATGACGAGAGAACCTGTGGACACCAAAATAATAATTAGGTGTGCTTTAGTCGGGATGGGGTCTTACAAAATCAACACATTAATTACGCTCGTCTTGCAACCTCCGTGCACTTACAATACGAGCCAACGAGCAGAGGAGGGAATTCAGACTGTCGGCAAGCAAAGTGTTGAACTACTGGTGACAGCCACCACCACATGTCAAGATGCTATACGATTATGCGGTTATAGGATAAAAACTACCTATTACACCCATTATATAAACACCGCTGTGCATGCACGTACAAGTGTTTATGCAATAAAGATCAATTATTAAACATGAGGTCTCTGAGCCAAAACTGAGCTGATCCATTTTATAGTCAAAATGACTTACTTCCCTTTATTCTTTACAACACAAAGCTCCGTTTTGGGAATGAGAAAACAGCATTTAAATAATAAAAGAAGGCAGAGAGAATATAAATGCATTGTGCTTGTTTGAGCATTGCTGAATGATTCATGGCAGAACTGAAGCTGAGGAGCATCTCAGAAGACACCGAGGTCTCCCTCTGCCTAAAGCGTACTCTCCCTGGGAGAGCGGGGGGTGGGCTGGAGTGGGATGGGTGGCCGAAAGCTTCCCCAAGACAGAAGGAATGCAAGGTGCAGGACAGGAACCGCGGCCCTTGCTCCAAAATCTGACTCACCGGTGAAGATTTTCAACAGTTCAGAGCCACAAGCGAGGGACGGCGTGATTTTTGTCGGAGCTCAAGGTCAGAGTCCGCTCAAAGTCAAGCCGGGAGACTCGTGGTGGCAGTCATCAGTGGTGGGTAAATAACTTCCTCAGCTCCCTCTTAACGCTAAGCTTATTTAATTGCTGATCTTTGGAAAAATGAACTAACAGAAGGCTTTACGACATTAACGTCACAGCGTTCTGTGACGCATTTCAGATCAAGACCATTTATTCAAGCATTCCAGGCTAGTGGTATTCATTCTATGCACCGCAATAGGTAAAATAACCTAGAATTAAAAGGGCCACATCTCCTCCTGCATCCAACCTCTAGGTGCTGTACATAGGATCTGTATTAATTAACAGTTGTCAGGCCTACATAATATCAAATGTTGCTTTAAAATTAGCTGCAGGACCTGCGCAAAATAATAAGATCTGCTGCAGACCTACTCATACCCATAGGAACCACTCCCTTATGGTGTAAAAAAGTGGAACACTAACTCCATTTTTCCATGAGTGTGCCGGAAAGAGTCGGATTTATAGACGTTAGTCATTTAAGAAGGTAAATTATGCATCGCGCTGGATGCCAGATCTAGAGCATCAGAGTGGCTCATCCTCATAAGGGTCCACAGTTATCGGCAGAGATGGTCAAGAGTGCTAACAGGAGTATGGAAGTTGAGTCCCAGGGGACAATAATAGTGCCAGTAATAAGACCCAGATGGAAGGAAAGGATGTGGCCTACTGCCATCTTTATAGACACCTGCCAGCTGGTATACTGAAAACAGACAAAAATCTATTTCTCAGACACGCAATTTCACAACTTAAATTTCACATCTCTGACTACTGGATATGGTACTTTTCTTTATTGGTAAACACCGATCAGCCATAACATTATGACCACCTGCCTAATATTGTGTAGTTCCCCCGTTTGCTGCCAAAACAGCCCAGACCCATCGAGGCATGGACTTCACTAGACTTCTGAAGGTGTGCTGTGGTATCTGGCACCAAGACGTTAGCAGCAGATCCTATAAGTCCTGTAAGTTGCGAGGTGGAGCTGCCATGGCTCGGACTTGTTTGTCCAGCACATCCCACAGATGCTCAATTGGATTGAGATCTGGGGAATTTGGAGGCCAAGTCAACA
>JAOVYW010000036.1:7016748-7030223 GCA_025775045.1 Hiodon tergisus | reverse complement strand
ATGTCAGTACAAGTTTAAGTTTCATTGGTGTATATAGTTAGCACTCCCTAGTGTCTACTGTGGCATGCTAAGTACCCAAAGAATGTGAGGCTGGTGGCTCCCCCATGTGGTTGGGCATTTATAACTCAAACTCTGGGAACTGTGCCTGGCATATAAAACATACTCTCTAACTCTCCATTGTAATTTACTATGATCCAACTGCAGTTAATTAAGTTCCCCATATGTAGGGAAGGTGCAGTACATTCTCTCAAGCATTGTACATGATTTGTTCATTGTCTTTTCTGATTCACTTGGACTGGCTCAGTTGCTATGTGGGATTGGCGCGGAGATTGACAAGTTCCCTGAAGGAAAACTTTGCTGTAATTAACACTCTGAACCCTTGGTTCCTGTGTAGTGATGCAGCAACCGGAATTTAGTTAATATTTCCTCCAATTTCAGAGTCTCAACCGAACCATGTGGTATAGTCGGAGCACTGCACAGTTTAAATGAAGCTTTTGCCTTCCCTAACTCTCTTAGCTTGTATTCAAATAACTTTTCTTAACTTGCAAGAAGCAGTATAAAAGGATCCAACTGTATGTGATACACTTCCCACTTTCCTTCCACAATAGATGGCTATTTCATGTGAGTTTTCCCAAGTGAAGTGAGACACGGTATTGTATCGCTTATGAGGCTTGTCAACGTTGAGAATGAGCATGCGTAATGTTAACTCTTAAATGAAAATTTAAGCAGGGGCATTTGTCTCGCACCACAGTCACTTTAGGAGCACTTATGGAAATGAGATCTCATTCGGATCACTAATCCACAGTGGCCAAATGAACCGGATTGTGAAATATCGTCTTGTTCGCAAGCGGTGTTCTGTTAGGCGTTCATCGTCTCGCTCTTGTCTTTTCGACGACGCAGGTCGCACACTCACTCGCACAGGAGACGCCGCGTTCGGCGGTCAAAGTCGGAGGAGAGTTCCACTGGCCGGTCCTCCAGCAAAGTCAGCAGGTACGTGGGGGGCAAGTCCCGTTCCTCTTATCTCCAGGAAACACGCAACCTCGTCCATGACTGATACGGCAGAGGTCACCTTCCAATCTTTGGCAAGGTGGAGATAATCAGACGCTCACCAAATGCACCGAAGACCCATCGATATGCCGGACTGCAACGTAGCATTTCGATGGAATTAATACTCTTTGTTAAACTTGTTTATGGTCTTTTCCATCCCAAGTGTCACCCAATAGCTCAAATAGCCTGCAAAATTCCCAACATAGCATTATCAGTATGTTTATGCTTTAGGAAAGGAATGAAATCACAGAGAGGTGATTACAGTTTTTCAGTGATAAATATAATTACTTTTGCATGAGCCCAGTAGAAGTGCAGTTCTTAGATTGTATTTTTGTCACCACTTACTTATTTATTCACCAGCAATTTGATGTGCTCGTTCATTCATACTGACTCCTCAGACGACACAAACCATCTGAAAAAGACAGACAGATTTTCAAATTGAAATGCTCTGAACCCAAAGATTATTGCTTTTAAATCCCCCTTGATCTCTCCATTATATGACATTTCTCTGGGATATTCAGTGGAGAAAGTAGTTTTTCACGAAATTGAACACGTTTTTTTACATTCCTCTTTACAGAGAGGGATACAGCAGGAACAAATGGAATTCTTGCCGGTTCCCATAAAAAAGACAATATTTCTGTTTTGCACAATTGTATGATTATGTATGTGTGCATATGAGCAAAAGACTTTCATTCCTTAAAGTGACTGAGAATTCAATCAGCTTCACTCGTGATCTTTGTTCTAGGTCTTTGTGCAGCCGTGCAATTCCAGGCAACTTAATTAGAAATTAACTTCTGACAGCTGATGTAATCTCACTCTGCAGCTGGTCTTTATATAAAGCAAGATTTTCTTTTTTGTTGAAAAAATTTACCTTGATTTAGGAAATGTACTGTCCTAGACTGGGACTAAACCAAAAACTCTGACAACCTGCTAATCACATTTAATAAAGTTTAATAAGTTCTCCTGCAATTTTAATTTGTTTATTTCACATAACCAGTTATCTATGTAGTAGTGCACTGGGAACCTATCCCTGCAGACAATCACATGAGGGAGTGAATACCCAGGATAGGATGCCAGTCAATCGCAGGACAGGAGACAGACCGACACACATTGGGCTAATTTTGCAGTCAGCAATCCAGGTTAATCCTCTTTGGAAAACCCATTCCAAATTGTGGGTAGTTGGTAAAACATTTGCATAATTATTTTTCAATATTAAATGTGCAAAATAGAAATATTGTGCTCTATTTCGCAGAATATATATATATATTTTTAAATGATGCTTGGGACCAAATAAAAATCTTGGCAAGTCAGTTACTGAAGTGCAGTTAATAGGTTGCAAAAGGTTCTCCTAGCCAATGAATTTAGTCAAATAAGAACCCAGAACTTAGAGGGCATCTTAAGGATACTAGGAATACCCTCTATTATTAGTATTACACTGCATAACATTTTTTACATTTCACATGACCTGTGATCTAAATGATCACACAATCTAGATCTTAAGCTTACTTTGCCTGAAATGTTCTTGTTAATGTTGATTTTTCTGTAAAAACCATGGTTTCGCATTTGTCATCAGCAGCCATCTGGTAGATAGTCTTTTTTTGTGTTCTAGTTATCAATGAGAAGTTGTGTCCTGGGTCCCAGTGTATGACAAGCATCCTTTTATCTGCAGGCATCTGTGCAGGTCTGCTGAGGGAGTCCAGTTGGAGAGTCCCGCCAGGCATCTGGGCCACAGAGAGAACATTCACACATCTGCAGAGCAGACGGGGAACAAGCTGGGGCCAGTGATTAAGTCAGCCTGTAAAACTCCATCAAACTACTGCTCCATTCCTTCAGATGGCACAGTAAGTGGTCCTAAGGTTACTGGTTTCGCACTGATGTGAAAACGACTTCATTTTGTATTATTTGACTAAGGCCATGTAAAACTTTTTTTGTTTTCTTTTTCCTTCAAAATTAGGTAGGCAACGACTATTAAGCAAACAAAAACTTATAATTACAAGTATAATAAACACAAATAATTCATACATTTTGTTTCAGGCTAAGTATAAATTCTGAATAGATGAAAGAACACGGTAATTGGAAAAATGTATTGGTGAGCATCTTAATTGTGACAAAACTGTGATGTTCTTGAAAATGTTAGATAACTTTAAATTTTTTATTAGCACTAAATTTTTAAAGTCCCCTGAATTGGAATGAACACAAATAATATTTAATTTTCACACTTGCATGCGAACCAACTAAAATCTGTTGACATACATGCCAGGCGGGTTCCAAATTATCCTTCATGTGAAATTCTCTTAAAACAAATTGTAGCATTGCCGTTATTTATTATTTTTAATCTGAAAGCAAACGCCTAATATGTTTATCTTAATTTTACATGGCCTCATGTTTACTGACTTATTTTTTATCTTCCGAATATATTTTAGTAGCATAGTCATCTTTTTATTTTTGTGTTTTCGTATTGCACAGTTAAAGTCATACAATCTTCGAAATTCTCAAAAATAAATAAATAAATAAACGGTTTAGTCTAATGAAAACAGTCCTATTCCTTCAAGATTTTACTCCAAAGCTATGAAATAGAATTTTTGACCAAAAAAGGAGTATGCTATCACGTTTTTCTCACCAATATTATTAAAATATATTTTGGGACTGCATAATTTAGTTAAAAACAAACAACTCATTATACATGCTCCAGTTATACATACCTCCAACTGATCTGGCCTTACGAAAAGCTAGTACTTAATTTAGACATTAATAGAATAGTTTGGTGTCTCCATTTCCAAAACACATCCAGTGAAACTCAATGTTATTGTGGAAGGTAAATGAGAAAAAATTGGGGTGGGGGGGGGGGGTAGCTTAGTTACGCAATGCCGCCACAATTGCAATAATCTGACTTTGACTGGCAGAAAAGGATCAGTGTGTGCTTGGGGACACTGGGGATATTAAGCAGCGATGCCTTCTTTTGTGGCGTCATACTGCCTTTTAAACAACGCTCTAAACAATGTCTTTCAGATGCCACAGACTAGAGGCGTTAATTGAAACTGTACCATTGAGCATAAATTTAACCTTCTGTGTTCCTGATTGAGTGAGCACAGTATTAAATTGCATTCATTCAAATGAACTACAGTAATTGACTGTAGCATTCAAAAGTATTGAATGTCTGCACCAATAATTGTTTTTAAATCTGTCCATATCCAAACTTTCTACTAAATGTCAGCCTGTCACCTGGAAGAATGATTTCATAATTACTAAGGGTGCATGTCATGTAAAAGTGACTGAAGCTCAGAAAAGTAATTTTGCTCGTGAATCATCTATGATTGTAATTCTTGTTTCCACATAGACATGACTCAAATTGTGTTCCATGGCAGTAACAGCGGATTGTAATCTTCTTTTTTTATTCATTAAATCCAAATTGGGTATTCTGTTTATATTTCCTTTCTAAGAAAGCATACCACATGAAAAAGGGAAAGGTGGGTATTGGTTTAAACTGAATTTAAAAACACAGTATACCATTAATTAGGTTGATTAGGTAGTCCCAGCATTCGCACTATAGGAGGGTGACCAGACAGCTGTGAGACGTGTCTCACCGCAGTAGGTAGCACTAAAATAGCAGACAGGAACATGCTTCGAAGCCTTTGGGCAGCACTAACTGTTCTGGCTGTGAGTGATCTCAGAGGCTACGGTTGATCGTTACCATGAAGCTGTGTTCCTTGGGGGTGAGTGGAAGTTAACAGAGAAACTCAACAATGGCCTAAGGAAACGTTACCCTGCCTTACAAGATGGATGAGTCTGATGAAACAGTAAAATACAAACTGTACCTTTAACAAATTATGGTTAATCTGATATATTATGACAGATAATTTTGTCACAAAAAATTAAAATGTTAAACTTAAAATGTAAAATGGCTAAAAGTATTGATGTAGAGAGCAGGAATACTTCTTTCTTAGCTTTTTTCCTGGAGAAGTCCTCGGCAAGGAAGGATTGGAAAACCAGGGCCCTTGGTGGAAAGCAAACCCATTTCTTCCTCAGTTTTGTCAGACTAGGGTTGATTTGGAAGAATGAGAGACAATATGCACAGAGCAATCTCATTAACCCAGAGGAAGGAAACTATGCTTAAATGAGTGTCAATGAGGTAGAATTTTGTGCTCTGATCAAGGTCATTAGCTGGACAATGATCAAGTCAATAGGTTATACAGAATTTTTGCTAGAAAAATGTATTTTCTATCTGGGCTACTAAACAGGGCTATTATACTTTGTTCTACTACTAGCTTAAATACTGTACTCACATAAACATAAAAAATGTTTTCTGAAGAACTACAGTTTCTTCATAACAAACTAAATCCATGAATAAGTTGAAAGCGATGAACCTTGTCACATGGACCATTTGGAACAAACTAATGAGAAGATGAGATTTTAAAAACGATGAATTGATTGCACAACAGGACTACATCAGGACCTCTGCAACTTACACCATACGTCCCAAGAATAGCCTATAGTGAATAACACAGTCATTAATGGACAATAACAGCCCGAAAAGGCCACCTGGCGCAGGGATTGCAGGTTATTGTATTTTTCTTGTAATTTACAACTCTAATGATGCACTTGTGTTGCCCGCTCTTCCCTTTTTCTTACACCTTACCTACTTAAGGAGGAAATCTTGATTGGTAAGTCGATGCTATCCGTAGACTTAGGGATTTACTGTAGGTCGCTGGAGGAAAATTATTTTCTTCTTACAGGGAAAAAAAAAAGCACAAAATCTTTATCTTTCTGAGGGCTTTCTTAGTTAGAGTGATGGGATATCTCTTTGTCTGCAGTGCTTTTAATTTTTCTTTACATAATACCCATTTTGTGATGTTTGTTCAATGTCCTTAAAAAGAGACTTAATTGGGGCTCTTCTTCTGTTTCTTTCCTCTCTTACTTGACTTAAAGGAGTTGGTAGTTTTTTGGGGTTTTATTTTATTTTTTTGCAGATATTTTCTCTCTCCTTTTAAAACATTTGTTTGTTCCTTTCATATGGTTTTCTTAGTTTATATATTTCTTTAATTAATACTTTTGTTTAGTCGTTTATTTTTTTATTTCCTTTCACATTACTCGCATGCTACAAATTTGCATGGTGTCTTAATCTTTCCAAGTTTTCTGTCCCAAAAAAAAAAATTCTCTGTGTTCTATAGGGAAATACATGCCTTTGTATAGTATTTACAGTGCCCCATGCAGGTAGATGCTAGATTTTGTCAGCAGTGCCTCCTCTAGTAAAGCAACAACACCTTTTTGTCTGTTTGCAGATTGTGCAGTCAGGTTCAGGAGGGGACATTTTTACCAAAAAGGGAATCCATCATGCCATTCTGTCCAGTCAGAACCAAGGACAGCAGGATTACGACTCTGGGAACGACACATGCTCTCCACCGTCGACAAAAACAGGAATATCAAGGTCAAAGGTCAATGAAGATAAGAAAGGCATCTGCAGAGTAGAGTCGCTTTCTCCAGAGAAGTCAAGACTCACAGATGGTGATAACGCCTCTGATTCAGGGAATTCTGTGACCAGTTACTCCTCTTTGTGTAAACCTCTGCCCTTGGATGGTTGTCCATCCACAACCCTGTTTAACCGGAGCAGTAAAGGGTGAGTTATGTATAATTTTTAGGATGTTCTGAGAGTTCTATAGTTCACTAACTCACTTAAAAACACTGGCCTAACTGTTATACCCATTTGGGTTTACGTTGTATCATTAAAATTATTTAGATACTATTTTTCAAAAGTGCCTTCAAATTGATCTTATGAGGCTTGGTGTGGGCTAAGGATAATTGCTAAACTGAACAATGATTGGCCATAGTTGTATATAGCTTGGTAATTGGCTCTATGTGGTCCACTTTTCGTCTTCCAGTGAGCTGAGCCTTACACGATGTGGGTCAGTGCTGGCGAAGCCAGAGGAGTCGGGCATCGTTCTTGGTCGCACCAAAGGCCTTCCCCGTAAGCGATCCAGGACACAGTCGCACACCAGCACCAGCAGGAGCAGGAGTCGGTCCTCGCAGAGCTCCAGATTCTCGTCGCGCAGTCGGTCACGTTCTTCGGGAAAGAGGTGGGTCCCGGTGTTGGCTCCCCATTTTTCCTCCTTTCCTCCATTACTTTGGTGTGACTCTTTGGCACTGAATATGTTTTGGTTTCATGTTGGGTTGCTTGAAGGACTAAATGAAAGCACGACTGTGTACATTATTCTGTTTACATCCATTATGCTTTTACTCTTCTCAAGATCGTTCACGTGCTCGCCAAGCAATTCAGCAAAATCAAGAAGCCTGAGGAGTTTTGAGAGTAGAAGTTCCTCCCGGAGTCCTAGTTACATCAGACACACCCCAAATAGGTAAAAGTGTACCACGTGATTCATGAGTAGAACTTATATATAAACAAATTTATCTTGGTATTACACAGCACTGTTTACAAATACATCTGCATTTTTTTCAGACACACGATTATATTTGTATCTGCAATAAAATTCTAATACGTTTTGTTTGAAAATGCTTTTCGCTTCTGAATGAAAAGGGTCCGAGACCAAGAGAGGGACAGTTACAAGTACAGTTCGTGTGAGAAGGAGTCGAAAAGCCAGAAAGACCGCCATCGGCGGAGATCATACTCTCCAATGTGGAAAAGAAGGAGAGATTCGCCAAGTCACCTTGAAGCTCGAAGAATAACCAGGTTCATTTTAGAATTGAATGTCTCAAATATTATCAAAATATTCCACTGGCCAGTCCGATTTTGTTTTTATATACTTAATGGTTAATTTCTTAAAAGAATCAAGCAAACTGTAGTTGACGTAATGACAAAAGACAAGCTTTGAGAACAATTTAACAATGGAAGTATGAATCTTTGGCTTAACAGCCATATGATACATCCCAGGGGTACTTGTATGTGGCCATGGCTAGATTTCAATCTCGAGTCTCTAAATTTTCCATATCACAAAGGCCCAGGCCTCTTAGCAAGGATGGATGGATGGATGGTATTAGTTCATTTAAAATGGCAGATGCGATTATATTTAATATACTGTGGTTCAATGCAATCACTTATTTGGCCAAAATAGTAAATAGCACCAAAAACCTGCGCTGTATGTGCTTTATTTAGCACTCTTGTTATACTGAATGATAAATATACTATACTCTAAAATTTACTAGCCAGAGCCAAAGTTCAAATCAGCTAATTATTGTCATTAGTTCTTAGTAACATGGCACTAGAATTACTTAAGAAACAGTATGTAATTGTATTGATTACTCAACAAATACAACATCTAAATAGAGTCATGTAACTCTTAATGACTATTTGTTTTGTATGTTTTTTGTGTCTAGTTGTCTTCTGTTCAGGAAAAATGACTGCAGTTTACCAGACTTGTGACATTAAAACTTAAACATAAAATGTTTTACATCAAGATTAGGTTATACACTTAAATCCGTCCAACCCCCCCCCCAGGTCAAACTAAACAAATGTTGTACATGAAAAATATAGTAAAATGAATAGTGTATAATAAACATTGTGTTTTATGGTTGTTCACAGTGCAAGAAAAAGGCCCATCCCCTATTACCGGCCCAGTCCATCTTCCAGCAGCCGCTCCACCAGTTGTTCCTCCTTGTACAGCCTCTTCGGTCACAGTCGCGGACGAAACAAAAGCCGGAGCAGGAGCCAGAGCCGGAGCTGGAGCAGGAGCCGGAGCAGGAGCCGGAGCAGGAGCCGGAGCAGAAGCCGGAGCAGAAGCCGGAGCAGAAGTCACTGCCGGAGCGATTCCAGCTACCGCAGCCGCAGCTCATCCAGGAGCTCCTTCAGTGGACGCAGCCGTGGCAGCCGCAGTTATGACTCAGTGTGCAGCTACGGCCGAGCGCGGCGCTGACGCGCACACCCTGGAACGCCACATCACGTGTTCTGGGCACCACACAAGATCCTAGTCCAAAGGGATTCAAAAACGGATGTCGGATCATTTATTCTCCTCCTTGTGTGCTTCTGTGATAAATGGCTAATCTAGACGATGTCAGCAGCAGATTTCTGGTATATTGCGTCTCTTGTCAATATCACTTCTATTAGGACAGTGGTGTCCATGTTGCTCAAATGACCATAAGTGAAAAAAACCCAGGAATATATAAGTGTTCACTTTCTTTAATATTGGAAACTATTCGCATAGATCTTGGTCTGTTCCGTGATATAAGATTTTCCTTTGGAAGTGAAGAAAGTCAAAGTTTTGGGTGGACAATAAAGTTTAATTCTATTCTTTAAGTAAGGCCTTTAAGACCTTTCAGCAGACTCACACCCCCTGTTTATGTTGTAGGATCACTGCTCAGTGTCTGATCTTTCTCTCTTGTCATCCTTGGTATGGGTGGAATTCCTGTTACACTGCTTCAGAGGGAAGTTTTGCAGCCACTGGAATAGGTAGATTTCCAGTAGGACTTTTTAGGTCATTTCTTGGAATCAGCAGCTGACACTATAAGCAGCAATCTGCATTTCCACAGCAACATATCAGTTCAGATCAGGACTTAAATTCAGCTGGACCTCCAGAGTAAAGATTTCGAATGCCTTGCCCCACACTTTGCTCCTGCACTCAAATCCATTGACTATAGAAAACCTTTTAAATGGAACGCTGGCCTTTGCACTGGTGCAAATCATCGGTCATAAGTAGCACCACGCTGCTCAATTAATTGAGACAGCAGGTCTGTTGACCTAGATACATCAGAAGTCAGTTCCGGTTTTTGCTGCACACATCAACACTCTTTAAATTATTACCTTGAGGAGGGCCACAATTTTCAGCTGGCGTATCATTGTGAATAGCATACATTGTAAATGTTTATGGCATCTCAGTGTGTTATTTTTCCCCCAGTGCATTTTATTTATTTATTTATTTGTTTGTTTATGTATTTATTTAACCATCAACTGGGATTTTAGTGCCAGTCTTTAAGATTAGTAAAATACCTGCTTTTGGAAAAAATGTTCTTTGCTGCTTCATTCAGCATATCTTGTACTGCTGCTGTTCTCATTAGGTTTTAGTTTTTCTTTTTCTTTTATTAAGAATATGAATTTAAAAAATGTTTAATTTCTGTGTTATTTATTAATTAATTAATTTGATATTTATTTATTTAATCATAAACTGGGATTTATTTCAGAGGTGTAGAATAACTGTTTAAAAACACTTTCCTGCTGGTTTATGCAGTATATTTGATATATTTCATACATATATATATAGAAATAAAAGTTCTAGTACAATTATTAAAATGTTCTACGATCATATATATGAAATATATAAATATATGCTCATATATGCATATTTTATAAACATTATACATGCATATTATTTGTCAGATTTATAAAAATGGAAAGAATTTGGAATTGTTGCTTTGAGCATGATTGGAAGCTTAAAGATTATTATTAGAGTTTGCTTAGGCTCTGCTATATCTTGGCCACTCGCATTCCATATTTGTTATGATTACTTAATCCATGATTTCTGCTAGTACAATAGTAACCTGAAGGTGAAATATGATTTATTCACATTCAGTATTTATGTGTTGATTTATCATTAATTTATTCACATCTATAATCCACATGATTAAAAACAAAACCAATGGTTTTACATCAATGAACATTATTACTGGAAGCATTCTCTACAGATATAGTTTGATTATAACTATATAACTTTCTGGTTTTGATTTTGCCATTAAACTTAATAGACCCCTTAGCATAATTGGCCATAAACATAAGTCAATTTTCGGCTGGTGAAATGACGTGGTCATTTGTAGCCCATGTTTTGCTTTGAGTGTATTGCAGGTTTTTTGTGTTGAGTTTAGCAGATGACAACTTTCATCTTCCCAAGGTGTGAAGACTAAAATGCATTGTAAATATCACAGTGATTGCTGAAGCTTTCTATGCTATTGATTTAACTTATGTTGAGAATTATAGAAAGCGGGCCATGAAAACTATATTTCAGGATACAGTAAAATAATCATTTTGAAACATATGCTTATTTGCATTCTGGTACGAAACATGAAATTGATGGAATTATGAATATACACTTTATGTTGTCTGAACTTACAAATGTATAGCTTAATGGAGGGAGGGTGGTTAGTTTCTCCCAGTGTTTTTAACACTACGGGGTAAATGTGAACACATTATCTTGTTAAATTACTTTTTATATGTAAGTAAATTTATGTCAATGGAGAATTACAGTCTGTTTTTTTTCTGATTGACAGTAAAATTGAAAAAAAATTGAAGTTAACTTAACATTGACTGTGTTTGAATAAATGTACCATTTAGTCAAATGACTAAAATCAATGCAATTAAACTAAAATAAATATAAACTTAAATATAAAAATAAAAATAACTTAGCTGATGTTCTGTTCCTTGTTTAAACAGACAACTATATACTTGTAACATTTTAAAATATTAGGAAATGTCATTTCAAGATTAGGAAAATTATTAAATTAGATATGTAAAAAAGTTGTACAACAAATCACAACAAATCTAATAGGAAGCAAATCTCATGTACAATGTTTGTAATTTGGAGCTTAGCTTTATTCTGTACGTAAAATGTGCCCATCAAATCTCCCTGAACCTTGAGTGTGAATTCTATGAAATCCCCTTTCAAGTTAGTCTTCCTCTTGAATCTTGTGAGCCTGTACAAATTCCAGAATAAAAGCTGTTTTAAACATCGACTTGGTCTGTTTTTGTCCTTTTTAGAAAATATTCACCATGTGTATTTGATCTGAGTACATTTGGTGCATTTGGTAACATGGCAGGGTTGCTAATCCTCCTAATTTCTGTACAACCGTTATTTACATGTTTACGAGTTAGAATGCGTAAAACTGACCATTTGCCAGACCTGTGACAGAAAATCAGAAACCTCCTTCATGTTTTTAAAAAAAGTTAGACTGAAAAGTTTAAATTTCTTACCCTCAATGGGCCTTGGGGCCCTATTGGTCCATGTTGAATCGGATTTTCTACTGCACTGTTATACTGACCAGCTTTGTTGAAATGCAAAATTTTTCTATTAGTAAATTTAGTAATAGTTAAAAAAAAAAATCAAATTTAATCCAAAAACTTAAAACTTTCTTAAAAATAAGGTATTGTGTATATATAACCATAGGCCTATATCGTTTATTTATGCATTTATACATTGGTTTCTGTGGTGTATAGGCTTTGTTTCCAGTTTATGTTTCTCTTTTATTACTATTAATTAAAAGTAGGACTAAATCTAAAACCACGGTCCCTATAAAATCTGTTTCGACAGATAAGAGAGCTCTTCGTTTTTAGAAGATACTAAAGTGAAAGTTTGCTCTTAGAAGAGGCGTAAGTAATACCCACTCTCAGCAAGTTTCAAAGTACAAAACTTCAGAACATGTGCAAGTTTGGATGATTAGACAGATCCTGTATCATTTGGACAATGACATCATGTTTGTTTCAATCTCTCTTGTTTCCCCACCCATGGCCTTGAGGCTTTGAGTTCATTTGCTATTAACAAACAAATGTGTTTGCTGGAGGGTTCTGCAGTTCAGAGCGATTGGCACACAGTGGACTGCTAAAACTGGGCAGGGCTAATACTGAGTCAACGGTCAGCTGTTGCGCCGAGTATATTCTGGTTAAAGTTCGTAGTCTCGACCATCTTCGGGGCAATCGCAGTATATAAGACTGACAAAGCAGGACTGGTGCAAGGAGAAAACTCCAAGGTTAAAAAGAAGAGCGTCACAGGATTTACAGAGGTGAACATGTTCGCGTAAAAATATACCTTCTGAATGTGTAGTAAAATTAGTTGTTTCAGTAAGAATCACACAAAATATAGTGTTTTTGAATACTGGTCAATTCACTCAATCGGTAGGTTATAAAGGTATCTACATAGCCTACAGGAGCAACATTTAATCGGACTCAGTATACATACAAGAAAAGTTTTCACTTGGCTTGTAGGACAAGTTAAATAATGGCTGATGGAGACTTCTATCCAATGGGGAGCAGACAGAGGATCGCACGGGACCCGTTCAGAGATCAGTCACTTGCTTCTCGGTTCATGGATGACGAATTTGGAATTCCACCTTTCCACGATGATCTTTCAATGGACTGGCCGGACTGGGCTCGTCCCCGACTGAGTACCCGGCTCGGCTCGCCGTGGTCGAGCTCTCTGCGTTCTGGGTTTCCCCGGACGTCCTCGTCATCTCCCCTTGGACACAGCCCGAGATACAGTGAGCCCCGTAGTACTCCCGAGACAATCCCGGGGGAACCGTGGAAAGTTTGTGTAAATGTGCACAGCTTTAAACCTGAAGAGCTTAATGTGAAAACTAAGGACGGTTTTGTAGAAGTTTCAGGTGAGTAACTTATAGGCTACTACGGAGAGTAATAATAACGATAATAATAATAATAATAATAATAATAATTATTATTATTATTATTATTATTATTATTATAAGGACGCTTTTGTTGCTGTTAA
>JAOVYW010000036.1:7005007-7016648 GCA_025775045.1 Hiodon tergisus | reverse complement strand
CTTCTCCTTCTTCTTCTCCTTCTTTTTCTCCTTCTCCTTCTTCTCCTCCTTCTTCCCCTTCTCCTTCTTCTCCTTCTCCTTCTTTTCCTTCTCCTTCTTCATCTCCTTCTCCTTCTCTTTCTTCTTTCTCCTTCTTCTCCTTCTCCTCCTTCTTCTTCTTCTTCTTCATCATCATCTTCTTCTTCTCCTTCTTCTTCTTCTTCTTCTCCTTCTTCTCCTTTTTCTCCTTCTCGTTCTCCTTCTTCTTCTTATGGTTCTGCACTTAATAGTAGTACCTGTAACTCACTTGCACTTTGCAAAATTCCATTGTTCCATTCAAATGAAGAGAAATGTAAAAAAAAAAAAAAGGAATCTTAAAGTATTCTTTGATCACAAGAAGGTGTGGGGTGTGAGGTCAACAAGTAAATACAAAAGATCGACTTTTTATGAAGTATGGATATCCCAGGAAAGGGACCCACATTCTTTCAAAACAAAGCTAGGCCAAAGTAAGTTAAAAACAAATAACTTTTTTGAGGAAGGCAGTGGTTGTTTTGGAAAATAGGATAAAGAAAGCACTCCGTAGTCTCCGTAGAGGAGTTGTATATTTTTACATCCACCAGAAGGGGGAAGCATTGATAACGAAAAATATCAATGTTTCAGTTTGCTGACTCCTTATAGAAGAACAATTAACTCATCATAATTTACCGACCTCTATATTTAAAATAAATGCTTTCGAAAGAGAGAGAATCAAATAATGAATCAGTATAGTAGATTAAATGCAAGTTTTTTTTTGATACTCGATAAATTCCATCCAATGCTTCGGTCTGACATTATTACCTTTGAGTATACCCAATAAAATTAGCATTCCATTATTTAGATTTCCTCCCACGTTGTCATAACCTGGAGGACCTTATCCTCCATTTCATTGTGGGACGTTGGATTACATTGGATTTCGCCATCTGAAAGCATTGCTTTACTAGTTGCTATAACTAGTCCAGAAAACGATGTGCACACATTTCTTACAACACTAGGTTGGACTTTGACTATGTTCTGTGTTGGACTTTGTTTACTCTACAATACATTTATTTTTTGCTCAGATTATGAGAGAATGTGCTATCTTTTCGTGACTTCATAAATTCTCAAGGATTGAAAATTAGTTACAACTGCAGGGGTACGAGTACTGTCATTCCAGAAGTCGTAAACAGTCCAGTCCACGTTATTGGCTATAGAGAGCCTGTTGATAAGATGAGAGAATAAAGATGAATTAGACATGGATAGCTAATGTCTTTGATGAAGAATTTACAGTTTGGATCTCCCTTAATCCACCACACCATATGCTAAATTATATTTTACAGACTTCAATCCATAATATATGCACCCTGTGTATATAACAGGCTGATTGCTATCATGCATTTACCATGCTTCTTGTATCAGTTTGTTGATGATCCAGTCCAACAAGATTGAGTCATGCATGAACAAACTGTATTTATCCAGCAAGGATTAAATCGACTGAAAAGTCAAGTCAAGTTTTTAAATTTTTTAAAAATTATTATTTACTTAAAGTATTATTCATAAATAACTTAAATATTATTGCCTGTTTAATTTGGTACTGAATTCAGAGAAATATTTAGGAATAGGGTTTAGGGTATGTCCTTAATTATTTTGTTTAAAAAAATCAATAAAAGGTTTTCACTAATTAACAAGGGTTGGCCTGTAGACCACATATTTGGTCATATTCAGAAGATTAAAATTAAATTATTGGAAATAAAAAAGGGCTTTTTCTTTCAACACTGTTATTCAAAGTTGTTGATCAGATAATGGACGATATCAGCCAAAGTTTATAAAATCAGTGGATGGTCTGGATTCAACCAGGTCTCTCCTTAACTGCTTTCCAACTTTTGGCAGGATGTGGTGCCCTGTCCAAGAGCGATATATTATAATCATATCTTGAAGATACTGGCCTCAGCATTCTGTAACCACCCTCCTAACGAGGCATGGAGATGGTTTGAAAAGAGCCAAGTTAAAAAGGGGACACATTTGGTTCCTAAAACAGACACAGAGGATTTTGATTCATGAATTTCTTTTCATCTACAATGTGCCCCACATCAAACGCATTTTTTTATTGCATCATGTGCTTTTGATTGCAATTTTTGCAATTTTGTTTATTTTTAAGTTTCGTGGGACAGTATTTCCTCCTTTAGGGGAAGACAGTCCTAATAAAGCACAGGCCCTCTTTCTCTCGCACAGCGGCTTTGCGTTCATTGTTACTGTGTCCCCAAACATGTGATGCAATGGTGCCTTTGCTTCTTGCCTGCAGCTGGTATTACGATATGGGAAAGTGAAAATAATGGTGTGTTTACTCGTGAGTGGGGGGTGGGGGAACTCTCTGTTTTAAAATTATCTCCATTTACAGCACTCTCATTCTGCATTATCGGTCAAAAGAACTTACAGGTGTTCTGTGCAAAGCTCTCAGATGGGTTACTGCCTGGAGTTTCTGAGCAAGCTTTTAAATTTACTCATCAAGGGGAATTTAATCACTTTGTGTTACTCTTCAAAGCTATGAAGATGATATTTGATTCATAAGAGGACGAGTAAGAAAAGCAGCTTACTGCAAAGTTGTATGTCGCAAAACCCAATGACGTTAGAACCTCCACAGAGGCAAAAACCTGCTGTGGTAGGTACATCTGATTCACCAAAAAATTGATGATGCTCTAGTTTCCATTGGGACTTATTGCCAAATAAGGGGAATGTATAAATGTGAAATGGGTAACCAGTTGAATACAGGGTGTGTTATTCCAACGTTTAGTCTTTGGTCTGACCCCTGAGGCAATAGATCAGTTTTCACAAAAATAACATAAAACACACAAAGAGTATACACAAAGTATGCAATTGTTTAATAGTACAACATGATGGTACATGGAACAATAAATATAAGCAAATTGGCACTAATAAAACCAAGTCTTTTATGATTAATATTTTAATGTTCAGTTTTCTATATTACCATAGACTTTTGAAAGACTCATTTGGTTATCCCATAGGGTTTTATGAGATTTTAAAAGGGGTAGAGTCTTCAAAAGCCAGTGTTTAATGAAAACATATAGCACTACCAGGCTAGTTCCCAACGGTATCCACGTATTGCATTAGGTACGTCTGTTCACTGTAAATTCTGGTTTTTATTGGTTTCATACATCATTATAAATACCCGACTTAACACACTGGTAGTTGTTACCACAGTACCAAAAACAGGAACATTTGTCTTATAAATCAGTTTTGAAGGCTATCCTCTTACTGCAGAAGGGATGCAATGTTCCCAGTCCGGTGGGAAGGTCATATTCTTGTCAACTCTTCAGCTTTATGCCAACAAACCAAAGCAGTTATTCCGGAGTCACACTCTACCCCCCGAACGCATGTGTGTTACTTAGAGCAGTGTATTTTAACAAAGCACTGATTGCGTTTGCATGACAGGCAGAATGTTGACATTGTGTGTACAATTTCGTCACACAGATTAAACGGTACTCCTATTCACAAAATGACTCACGACCAGTTTCTGTTGCATTTCAGACCCAGATTTATTATTCAAAACAAAACCCTGGAGGTGAGTTAATTCTGCGGTTTGGTTTTTGTTGCAATTGTGGGACTGCTTGGAAATCAATCTTATCCCATCTCTGGTTTTTATGAGGCAAACCCTTAGTTTATTTTCTCATACTGATCCATCTATGCACACTCTAATACAGTGTGATATGAAGGGAGAATAGTCTGCTTGAGACGGGGAAGTTGATCAGCATCCAGAATTTGAATGACATTGCTGAAACATGACCTGCATATAATTGACATCCTGAAGGCAAAGGGGGGTGGGGATCTTGTTTGAAATTCAGCTGTTTTGCCTAACTTAACATCCTCAGTGAGGCCATATGGGTACCAGTTTCAAGAGCCTTCGTTTTCTTTCAAGGCAGCTGAATTCCTGTCCTAAAAAGGCCCCACAGTTATTTTTTCATAATCCAGCCGATACAGCTGACATCAAGCTGAATCCAGTGTTCACAAGTTCTTCAGAGGGACATCACCTGCCAGCGAGTTTACCGGGCTGACTTTGGTTTCACATTTTCTTGCCACTTTAAGGGCAGGCGTCCGCAGTTTTAAACATGCTTCATGAATATAACGTTTACCCTTATCTTGGAAGCTCTTCAATAATTAATATTAATTATTTAGCACTTTCTTTGGAGAAGAAATACAAATACAAATACTATATACAATGGGCTCACCTCATTTTTGTATACTTTTTTTAGCATTAAAAATACACTTAAAAATGAAATTTTATATAAATAAAGATTTTAACATTGCACACAGCGACAACAATAAAACCCATACTTTGTAATTTAAAGAAAAAAGTATAGATGCATAAATTACTGTGAGGCACCCACGAGTGTTACAAATGAGTTTAACAGGAAGACGCGTTGAAGCATGGTTACTACTAATTGCTGCAGGTAAACTCAAAGAGCTGCCTGGAAGTGGCAAACAAAGGGTCATTGATCAAGTAAAGGGATGATGGGTGCACTAATACGGATCCTGTAGCATCTGTCATCATGGACGGCCTATCATAAATAAAGGGGTGGCTGACACCAGGCCGGGAATCGTGCAAGCATGTTTTACTGCAGTGTTCAGAAATAAAAGTGCTCTCAGGGAGGGGGCAAGCTACATTCTTTAATACATAGGATCTGGTGGTAAAACGAAACACCAATCAAGACCTGCTCTACTTTGGACCCCTTAACATCTTCTGATCCTGTCAGCCTTGTCAGAAACAAGGATTTAAAGATGGTCCCCCAAGTAGACGTGAAGGCTTTGAACCATTATCATGCAAAAATGTCTTTTTGAAACCAACTATGACTTTCTCGTTAGCAAACGAATTGTGAAGTGAAGATTGATTCTACAAAAGGAGGACCAGAATAAACATTCTGTTTGAGCCAGTGCAATCTTCATACCCCAATAAAGTCGATCATTTTGACTTCAAGAAAGCGTTCACAAGTGAATGCCAAGAAACAGGACAGAGGTAGTAAAATTCTGCGGGGAGAAATTGCTAAATATTTTGATAGAAAGGTCAAACTGTAGACAATTAATCTTTAAAATATACGATGTTGCTCCGTTAAATGCAAGTTGAAACGTTATAATTTTTTCATGCAAAAATTGTAGCATAGGGATTCTTTGAAAAATATAAATGTTATTACAATGAATCAAGGGCATGCATTACATACAGAGGCAAATGAAGATCGGGCATTCAATTTAGTCATTCCTTTACAAAAAGTATCTATAATATAACGTTTTGAGTAGATAGGTCGGGCATGGCGCATCACCTTGGGAACTTTTAAATACAAACAACTGTTAGACACTGTGCAGTGTTTTTGTTTTTGTTTTTGTTTTTTTACCACTGTTTCTTTCGAATGCCGTGATTCGGTGTACCCAGGACCCAGGCGGTGCCAGGACCCAAGAATCAAATAGCCGAAAATTCCACGCATGACCTCTGACAGCAGATGCCAGTAACTTAAAAATTCCAAAGACCTTTATTACCTGCACAACGAATACCTTTGTTTTTGAACAAATACACAGAAAATAAGAAACTCATGACAATACACATTTGTAGTAAAAGGTCCAAACACCGAAATAAATACTACTCTGTCGTCTTGGGGATACCGTAATGGAAAGTGGGGGGGATTATCACAGCGTTAGATTTAGTTTTTTTTTTTATTAGATGGGTTTTATTTTTATAGCAATATACGTACTGTTTCCGAAGCTACATTAAATATGAATGATTTTCACATGTTAACATATTCGACATTGAAACTTGTATATATAAAAAAAAACTTGTATAAAACTTGTATTATTTTTTTATTTCAGAGATAAGGTATTCATATTCATAAGACATATTTCACAATGCCATTACATTTTCATAACTTGAAAAGACGAAAAGTAAAATCCTCGTTTTGAAAGCCGATTCTTCCAACATTATTTTATGATGATACCGAAGTTAATGCAATTTGAAAAGACTGAATAAACTGGTTAGCTACTTCTACCTTGTATAACTAAGTAAAGCCTTTGGGACCTTTGAAGTGATCAAATTCCTAGGAGCTTCAAGGGTAGGCTACAATTGTAACGACGGAGAAGGAAATACTTCGCAACCCGTTTGAAGTTAGCCTGATTGAACTGAAGTGTTTTGAAAAGAAGCACGTCTCGTTTAAGGTAGCTCAAAGTGTTTTTGCTGATAGAAAATTGTAACATTCGCAGAACGTTCAATAACGTGCTTGTAATGGATATAAAACAATAGGCAATGTAACTCCTGTAAACCCTGCTACAAATTGTTTTAGTAACATTTAAAATAGAATATAGTGTTAAATATTTGATTAGAAATAATATTATATTGGGAAGGACAATATAGACTCCGTTATTAACTTGGCACGTCTTCCGCCCGGAGATACAACGCAATCCTGTAGCGCCTCCTTAACTGCGCAATGGCAGCCGAAAGTTGGGAGTGGAAAGTAAAAGGGTCAGGAAGATTGGTGGGTGGGGATAACCCTATTGAAAAAAAAAACTTTAAAATATCACGTGTTTTTAGATCAAAGGAGATCCGCTTTTTGTAGAGTTGGAAAGAGCGAGCGAGAGCTGCATAGATAGAGCTTGGTAGATGACACGACTGCAATGGTGAAATAAACACCTTCATTCTGCGGAAGAGTTTTAGTTGCACGTTTCGGAAGATATTTCCCTCTGCAACTCATCGTTTTCACCGATAATTCATTTTCAGAAATAGCCAAGGGCTTACCCCAAAAAATCTCTGGAAAGTATGTTCCGATCGGTGCTGATCCAGCCGGCAAGATGATTTTACCGAGGAGAGGGTTAGATTGTGTAGCTGATTCGGTGGTCTTTGTGATCCTTTTGGTCACAACTTATTTGGGAACCGTCTTCGCCAAGGATATTGCTTTTGTGGAAGTAGTTCTATTTGAGTCAAGTCCAAATGGAGATTATACTACTTACACTACTGGTTTGCAAGGACGATTCTCTAAAGCTGGAGCCACTATCAGTGCAGAGGGCGAGATCGTGCAGGTATGGAAAATAACAATGACCGAAATAGTTATTTTGTTTCATTTCAGGTGGCCACTGGAGCTTTATCGATCTCCAAAAACTTTCTTTTGAGGTGATGTGTGTTAGAGTGGGGGTGTGTGTCTGCGTGGGTGGGTGGGGGGTGGGGGGGGGCACACTGTTTGTGTGAGGATGGTACTGGCTAGCTAGCGAGCTAACTCTGTGGTCACAAGATGGCTCCTATCTTGTAGTGGGAATAGTGAACTTCAATTCACAATTAAAAATGCACATTGAAAGTTGTTTTGCGACGAAACTTCATAGACACGTGCCAGTTATTTGCGTGGCTGTGTACTTTGCTTTGAGATAAATGGAAATAGTTTAGAAACCAAATTATTAAAAGTTTCTTCACATCCTGGAATGTAAATTCCGTGTTTTTTTTTTTACATATTGCATTTCGACATTTAGTTAAAATTATGTATGGCCATCTAATCACACAATTTCTCCCCCACTGAAAAAAATAAACCTAATTTATATAGTCCCTTAAAGGTTATGTACCAATTTCCTCCAATTTGTTGCAGAGATCGTAAAACCTATTGGTTTGTAATTTACTGGGAGATTTTAGAACACTGTAAATGGTTTACTCTGGGATCTGTCGCTAATCTTGACGATATAATGGAAGTTTATCTCCTGCTTTGCAGCGCTGGTTGTAATGCATACCGGACTGTAAGTTGAATAGTCCAACATTTTTCACTGGCTACTTTGAAGTTCGAAACCAGTCGGGTCTTACTTGAAACAGAAAATGCTATCGGATTTTAAATATTTATTTTGCTGTCTTCGTGCTGTGGTCTTTAAACAGTTCCTCGTTTTATTTATCTTGCGTCCTAACTTCACACCTCGTGAATTGCAGCCTGTTAATTTTCAACGTAAGAAAAGTTAGGTCTGCCGCCCAGTTTACAATTCAGTTTTATACGTGTATGTTTACAAGAATCTTGTAGGGCTATCCAGTTCTGCAATGTACATTAGGCTGCACCCCCTGCCCTCCTCTAATCATTGCACACGAAAACGGAGAACGTGGCCAAAACTGTCGGGAATAATTAAAAGCATTGGTGAGAGAAACAATCTTTCACAAAAGCATTTGCCTCCAAGATAAAAGTTGAATTGTTAACTGGCAAACGTGCACTTTCTGGAGCTCGAGAGTTGGGGGAATTTTCAAGGTCAGAAAGCCCGCTAATGTGTGATCGGGTATAGAATCCATTCCGGACCTCTGATCAGAGCATGAAACGCAAGATGTGCCTCAGTTAATGAGCAAACCTTTGTGAAAAATGTTTTACCTTTAGTCTTAACTAAATCGACATAATTAATTACAGAAAACTAGCTTTGTCAAATTTAACTAAAAAAAAGAAAGAAAGAAAGAATGGTGCCTCAAATGGTGGAACCAATTTGTTCCTTTAAACTTATTTGACAAAGGGTTGTCTGTAGTATGTCCAGGAATATGCATGTGTAGAATGCCTCATTGTTTCATTTTGATCATTTAAATAAACCTCACTTAAGTTTGTAAATTTTGAAGATATAAACACTAATGCTTTTCAGTGACAGGAGGTCCCTTGGCCAGCCTCTGGTTTAAACTGCTTTCCCCGGTTTCTGTTAGGAACATATCTGATGTGGAGTTAATAGTGGGGAAACTGACCATGTTGCACTGTAAACTGCAAGAAGCATATGGCATATGAGTTTTAGTTTGGTTGGAATGTAGAAATACAGACGCACTTTTGGTGCCGATTTTATTCAGAGGAACTCTGTGCCTATCATTTTTTAAAACTTTTTTTAGGCATTAGTGAGACTTGCTGAATCCTCTGTTAGTGCCTTTGATGATTCCGGTTTTTGAAGTATTAACGCAGGATATATTGAGTGGGCCTGTAGAAATATCTGGAGACTACAGTCTACCAGGTTTGCTTGAGAATGCCCTTCTGTACAACAAATTGCCTAATGGGGGATTTTGGCGGTTCTCCAGTTGCTTGTCATTACTATGGGATTAATTCTTTCAGTTATCAATCAATCAATCGATCAAGCTTTGTTACAAATGGAATTTGTCACAAAGTGCTGACCTGGTTGCATTGTCCAGAGGGAATTAAAAATATAAAAAAAACCCAGGGCCAATCAGGAAAAACTGGAAAATATTCCCTAACCACAGAGGAAGTCTAGAATTCCTGGAAAATTGAATTATAAGGTGAAAAGCGGAGTTTATACCTCATCTGCTTTGTGGAAGGCTGGAGGAATAGCCAACGTTGCGTTTCAGACGGTTCATTCTATCAGGTGAAGTAGGTCAAAGGTTGTTTAGCTAGACATAGTCTCGAGCGTAGTTGTTCAGCTGAAGTCCTCCGGTACTGTTGTGAAAGATGCCAGTGTAGGGGCAGCTGTGAAGAGTGTGTGGCTCATAGCCACAGTATTCTGGGTGTCTCTGTGCATGTTTAGGATGTTTTTTGGGGGTTTTTTCCTAATTCATTGAGTTGAACCTATGCTATTTCATGCTGTATGTTTTAAAGGGCAAATTATTCAGTGATGCATTTGGCTGTGGTCTGTAATTACTAACGGGTGTAAGTCCTGTTAAAGGTACATTGGCACAGTCGCCTTTGGTTTTGATGTAGGGCACAGCAAAGTTCCTGGAGAAACTGGTACCCCACCGAGCTCTCAGAGTGTGAGAAACGGAGCGCAGGCCAAAAAAAACAAATTAAGTTAATTTGCAGCTCCACTCCACCTCGCGTGACGAGTGATGACTTGCGTTGGCTAAAACACAAAACTAGGATTTTCATGGCCTGCTCTCTGCGTATCTGTAATTCTGAGTATATTATTCTGTCCGTGTGTATTTCCCATGATATCCAAGTTTGATATCAATATCATAGGGTTAGTTATTTGTTGCTGTATGTAGAATAGATAAATTATCCAAATGCAGTTTTGAAAGTGTTGATATGTTGAATACAATACTCATTATTTGATAATGCGAGTTTGTATGTCTCTAATGCAAATTAAAGTTATGTGTATCAATAGCCAACCACGTTAAATGGCAACGCAGGTACTAAAATCCAAATCCCAACCCTGACTTTGCTTCCTTCGGTCCTCAACCTGGCCGACTTTGTTTTAGCCATGCAAGGTCCTGGCGCTTTGATCCCAAATTAGCGGTACTCGGGACCAGCCCCAGCGTCCCGCGTGCGTGCGTGCTCGCTCGCTCGCTGTGTGGAAATCCCCATTCAGGCTGTTTTGTTGTTGCTTCGCCCGTCCTGCGAGATGTACCTCGTTTGTCCAGGCCAAGGGGGACAGACAAAGGCGGCCTTTCATGGGCGAGGCGACAATGTGGCCATTCTGAAGGGCCGGGGAGGGGCGCCGCGCTGGTGTCCCAGCTCAGGTAGAGCGGCGCGGGCTAGTCGGGGGACAGAAGAGGTGCAACAGCTTTACCTCAGTTCCGTGTTGGGCAGCACGCCTTTTACTGGATGCAACCTGGATGTGTCCGTCTGCTGCCACTGTCTTTCTCTGCATGTAAACTGCAAATGCACCCGTGAGAGGTGCTGTTGAAAATCTGGCACTCGAGCTGTGTGGCCAATCTATAAGTATCAAATGTAACGTGTGTTAAAAAAACGTATTTCATGCCCTCGCCCACAAAAGAATAGCGTTATCTAGTCTCAAATTGAGAACGCAAGAAGTGCTTAGCTGGGTTTAAGGAAACCGGCGTTTGCTCCCCGGAGACGGAAAACCCTGGAGTCCGTAATGGGTTTATCCCAGACAGAAGGCACAAGAATACCAATGCCACTCCCAGTGTGCACTGAAATTTAGGCACGAGTTTAAAAGGTTAAAAGTGCTGCTTGACTACATTTTCCACTTAATGGTTTTGTGGCCCTTGCCGTATTTTAAAATACTATCGTCTAAAACCGCCGCGCCGTTTGATTTTTATATTCCAGCCGGAGTAATTTGAGGCTGCGCTTCTCCTCTTTTGGATTAGAACAGATGATTAAACCGTGTTCCAGTCTTCTTTCCCGGTCTGCTCTTTTGACGCACGCGGAATGTGTCATGCTTTCTGTGACTCAAGGCCAGAATTGCCCTTGGCAGACCGACGTGGGTCTAAACCCGTGCCTTTGTTCTCTCCGTGAGTTTGGCACCCAAGTTATCCTTGTGACCAGTTAAGTCGTACTGTTGCCTCCGAGCGAGCGGCCTGTTTAACAGAGGATGTACCCGTCTCGCTCAGAGTGACACTTAATTCCCACAAGCCTGATTTCCATCTCTTTTGCGTTTAGGGGGGTTGAGAGGCAATTTTCTCCCCCAGAAGTGAACCTTTTCCATCTGCCTTACCTCCCATGTCCTTTGGGAGAGAGACCCTGGTGGTTCCTGTGGATCCAGAAGCTGATTTTCAGAACCCAGTTTTATGTGAACAAGACCTGCTTTGATGTGCCAGAAATATCTACTCAGCTCCCTTCCCTGGTAAAGATTCCCCACTGGCCAACTCCCCTCGGTACATTCTCCTTGAGATGACACTCATCCATCGTGTGTGTGTGTGTGTGTGTGTGTGTGTGTGTGTGTGTGTGTGTGTGTGTGTGTGTGTGTGTGTGTGTGTGTG
>JAOVYW010000036.1:6963821-6982568 GCA_025775045.1 Hiodon tergisus | reverse complement strand
TTTTTTTTTTTTTTATTCGGGAGTGGGGGCTGTTTGCCTTTCATTGCTTTGAAGTACGCTGTCACACCTCGTACCGCTAGGTTTCTGCCGTCGCTCGGGCTCATGCTGTGGCAGTGAATGGTCCGGGCCTCGAACCTCAGCGCAGAGGCGGAGTCTCGTCCGTGGTCTCCTCTTCAGACCAAGCTTTTAAACGGAACTTACTGGGCCTCTTCCATCTGATGCGCTGCGGCTGAATGCTTCCCGTGCGCGGGTCTGGCCTGCAGGAAAAGGCCTGCCTTGTGATTCACGGGACAGGTAGGCAGCCCGCATTCCAACCGCGTAGCACGCAAAGTGTAACGGATTTAACCGCGCCTCCGTCGGGAGCCTTGGTTGTGTGTCGGATCCGCGGCGTCTGGGATGGCCATCGGTTCCTGTTTGATCCCCTTTTCCGAGAGCTCGTCTCATCAGAATTCGGCATTTTAATAATCTCGCGCAGTCTCCTGTAACCACTCCCACCTTCCTGGCTTCGACTTCTTCGAAGTCCTGGGGCATTTTTTTTCTCCCAAGCGCACACTTTGTAACACGCAGGAAATTCGCTGCCTCTTTTATTTAGGTTATAAGAGGGTCTTAAAAGATTGAGTCTCAATCCTCTCTGCTTTCTGCTTTACATTTGTCACGCTAACTAAATATGAGTGTCGCATCATTATTTTTTCCCTCCCACCTGTCTGGGTTCCTGCCAGACCGACCTTTGGGGATTGCATGTTCCCATGGAAGATGAGATGCAGTGTGCAGGTAGGGGAGAAGGGAGGGCTCTCCAAGGATAAAAATGGCGCTGAGCTTAGAGTAAACATCTTCGGGGGAACTTAACCCTGCAAGAACCGAAAACGGCTCATTGCCCGTCCCAATTTGAATGCACAAAACCTCAGAGACGACAGCTAGGAGAGGACGGGGTTAAATCTGCGACTGCGTAACACCGGAAAAGGTTGCTTTGTGTTTTAACACGAGGGCCAACGGGTTGAAATCTGTAGGGTACCTCGGGTCTGTCACTGCGCGCCGACCACCTTTCCTTTGTGGAGTCAAAGGGTGGTGGTGCTTGCTGTTCTGATCACAGATTGTCAGATGTGAGCAATGCAACGTTTGGCAGGACAAAAACGTGGAGAGTGATGGGATCTTGGCGGGGGTTGGGGGGAGGCAGGTCGGGGGTGTCGTCTGTAACCAGGGGCGGAGAGGGTAGCGAGGTTGAAGTAGTTGTTATATAGATGATCAAAGGCACTTGGAATTGTGTCAGTGACACAAGAATGGCCTGGGTGGTTGCATTTTGATTTCCTCTGAGAGGGGGACTAGAAAGAGTTTCCAAAAGTAGGTCTGTTTTGATCCTATTACAAACCCCAATCAGGTCATTCCTTTGAGCTTGGGGGGGCCTTCTGTGCCTTGCGCTCAATCAGAAATCGGAAGCGTTGTACTTTGACTAGTTGAAACTTTCTTGAAACATAGAATTGTACGTTGGATTTCCGTTCAATAAAAATTAGTTTTTGAGTATGATACACTTTCAAGTAGCGGCGGCATAATAAAAAAAAATGTTGGTTTTCGTAAAATTTAACGTGTATCCCATCTAGAAATGAGACCATTTTTTAATGTCGGCATACTTTATATTCTACCAGATATTTTTTTGATAAAAAAGCTGTGTAATTACTTATAAATTGTGTTGGGTAGCAAACTGTTTTCTATTGCTGTACTGTATATTAAGCGTGTTTGTGTGAATAAAGGTTTGAGGACTTTCTGTCCTCTGCACCCACTGGGGTGTGAGGAATAGAAGGTTCGGGTGGGCATCAAACAGCCCTAGAGGTTACAGTAAGCGTTGGAGGTTATTCTTGTATATCCTGCCAGCCGGTAAACCTCTGGTCCAAACATGCGTGCTTCCTTTTTACCTCAGACTATAACGGCTCACTTCAGTGTTGCTCTAAATTTCAGCAGAGCAACGAAATCTATTATAAAGATGTAATGGTTACTCAAATGGCGCTCTTGGAGGGGAGGGTTGGGGTAATGCATACAGTAGGCTTTTCCGGGGAACTGACACCAAGGAGATAACAGGCCCCACCCCCCTCCTAATTGCAAATTAACTACTCTGGTATTAACCTGTTTAATGAAAATCATGGGATTTGAAAGCTATAAGATGAAAAAAATGGGGCTTCTCGCCAAGCGCTATACTTAATAGACCAAAGCCACGTGGAGCCATTATAAAAACGTTATGCAGAGGAGGAAAGTTGACTAAAGTTAGGCAGTGTCTCTGGTTGCTCTATATCTATGAAAATATCAGAGTATATGATGTGCGCATCAACCCAACCGTGTGTGAAACTCTGCGTATTTCTGGCGGCACCCCTTTTACCTATCTTTATATCTAACCAGTGGCTTGTCGGGATTTTATGATGCCTTGTAAATTGGTGTAAGAGGAGCAGACTGCCACCCACCACACTGGATTGTAGAAGCATAGTGTTCGGAGATCGCCTTTTGCGATGATTGTTCAGACTGCTGTTTTTTTCCGTGTGTCGAGAAGGGCTGTTTTTGTGTCTAATTTTGGGCAGGTCCTGGAGCACCGCAGATGCGAGCTTTGCGTAAGCGTCTTAGTGAGACGGAAATGGGTCCATTTAACCGGAGCGACGGCACATTTGTGTCTGAAGCAATCGCCTGTTCCGCATTTTTGGGGAAGCGCTCTCATTTTGTTCCATTTTAAATGGACAGTCACTATGCATCTGGCAAAACCCTGTTTTGCAGCTTGGAAGCTTGTGTGTTTCGTCTGATTTAAGTTCACAGCAACAAAACGCTTTGGTGAAATTCGGCAAAGCATCTTTTGTTTTTATTTATTTTTTTACATTTAAAAAAATAAACTCGCACTATCTGCGTTCAGGTTGAAAGTTCCTCTGCTCACCCCACAAAAATGCTTTGAATGCTTTTCCTAGCATTCAAAAGCTAAGCAGAATGGAATCCAACATTTCTGTGATTTGGCTCTTTGCATAATCTGAGAATCGGATCAATGCGCAATCCCTGGTCCTTTGTTCAGGCATTGTCCGGGATTTGTTTGGGTTCTAATATGGGGCCATGTGAAACAATGATGAGGGATTATATGGGGCTGGCGTAAAGCTTGGGCCCCTCTTTTGGTTTTCTTTGTACCTGAAATTCCTAAAATGCGCCAGGGACTTTTGGTTGTTTGCACGAGTGTGCTGTGCGTGGTAGATGTGTTGTTGTTCACGGTGTTAAATGATTCTTCCTAGGTGCTGTGCTTTTTCGTCCTCATTGACGGCTTGCATTGTGTTCGGCGTTACACTGAAGGTAAAAGGCAGATCAAAATGCGGTGGATTTTACCCGTTCTGAGGCACATCTTCCCCTCCTAATGTGACAGAGATGAAGCGTTCTTATTCGGAAACCTTCAAAGTTTCCGGGAAGTTCTCTCTCTGCTTTTGTTTTTGATTCTTTAGTCTTTCTGCGTTCACTGATCAAACTTCTCAGGGTTGTTTGTTCTGAAATCCGCATCTGCCTTTACTTTGTCTCCTACACTGCATGCCATTCCATTTAGTCTTGATTTATTTTTATTTTTGTCATTGCATGCTGAACTAAAACCAATTCCAAAATGCATGTTTTGTAAGGGCTTTAAAAGACCCTTACAATAGTTCAGTATAAAGAACAGGTCTTTTCATTGCCTGCATGTCAAGCGTCTCCACATAAACGTTAATAAAACCTTATTTGCTTATAGTAATTATTCATATTGCTTTCCCAGCTGCCTCATAACACGAAATCGTCTGATACTGAATATAATGAATTCATTGTCTTCATTGTCCCTACTGTATTCCAAAGCTGTTTGTTTAATGATGTTAAATCATTTGTAAAATTTAGTAACTTGAAATCCGAAGCAGGTGGTAAGCAGTTTCAGTTTGCGTTTTCCCTACAGAAAACAAGGGTACTTATTAAAATGATCAAATATATGCCAACTCCTTTTCCTTTGAATTATATTTGTGATTCAAAAGGACCACTTGAATCTCATTAAAAGCAGACATTTAGCAGCGATGATCAGCCAATTAGGAAGGCTTGGCTGTATAGGAACCTGTCAAATGTTGTCAAGTGAAGCCATTTATTTTTTAATGGGAAACGATTGCGACATTAGCTTAATTGGCTGGCTCTGTTTAAGGAAGGGCATGATGTGTACTTAAGCACAAACCATCCATATATCCACTTTTAGTTCAGCCCAGCCACTGTAAATCAGCGCATTACTCTACATCTTCATATCAACCTGGATGTTCTGCAGTGTTAATACATCCCAATCAATCCAATACCGTGCGGATAGCTGCTTCTACCGCTGCATCTGCGCACCCCAACCCCCGTTACCAACCCCCAGCACCTTCCCAGTGTGCTCTGGGGCCTTTGGGCGCGGAGATAAGTAGGCAAATTGTGAATGCCTATTCATTTGGCTTGTTGCACGCCCAAAAAGATCTTAAGCGATGGAGAGGGATCTGGGAAGGTCAGAAAGGGAAAGGGGCATCTGGGGTCAGACCTCTCTCTAAGGCCGCAGGGCTGCCCTGGCGCCACAATGCTGGGTTATTGGAAGGGAGGTGGATACCGTGGTCACCGGGCTAATAGGATAAACGCAAGCAGGTCAATTTGGCCATGTTTCAAGCTAATGCAGGAACTTTGTCTCCGGACGCCAGGGTGGGACCTGGTGGGCTTTGGACATTAAATCTCAGTTTAGAAGGTCTAATCCAGTTTAGGCAATTAGAAAGCAATGTAGCTGCTTCTCTGCTTAGCAGATATTTTACGGCTGATTGGTTTGAGCGCTTCCTTGTTCGTAGCTAGATGGCTATTCTGGTCACATCGTTTCTTTATAAACGGAGAGGGATACTTGCACCCTTCTGTTTATACTTTCAGTCTTCCTTAACCCTCTACTTTTGATTTAGTATTTAAATAAAAATGACTTTATAGCATGTGGATGTATTGTTATTGATATAGATATTGGCTTGACGCTTGGGTCGTTTATCACAATTTGTTTTAGGGGTAACGAATGGAGGCAGGTTACCATGTTGCCTCGTACCAAACTTCTTTAGCATGTCATCTTTTTCTAGATTTGTTCAATCTAGAGGAATCAAGACGACAGACCGTCAATAACATGCGTGACAACTAACTTTTTAGGCTACTTGTATCAATAGCTTTGTGAGGGTGTTGCTGTTGAGTTAAATTTTACCGCTCTACTTGCGTTGATTTGGGCGTCTCTATATCCCGAGAGATGGGAAGTAAAGAAAGAGATAAGTGCATACATTAACTTTAATTATAGTTCCTCCACTCTTGGGCCTGCTGAATGAGTCAGCGTTTGTCGCGTCTGCTAGCCGTGTAGCTAATCTACTCTCCAGACATGCTCCGCTCTCGGAGTGCTTTGTGCTGAAACGCGGGGTAATTTACTAGCCTAAAGGATAAGAGGCCACTTAAGATATTCCGATAAACTATGACTGGTATGTCTTTGAAGAGCTAACCTCAAAGCATTTTTATTTTTTATTTTTTAGGTCTAATTTTATTTAATTTTGAATTTTAGGCCCTCAATCAAATCGAGGATCTTAAGAGGTGTTGATTTTCTGGTACGAAAATGGAACTGCTCTGCTCCTGGAGGCCTCTTTGACGAACCCCATGACTGTTATTTTACATCAACATCTCCTACATTTCTGGATTTGACTTCTACTCAAAGTAATAGTGTCTTCTCTGTCCTTGCAGAGCAGGTTCACTATTGGCAATCAATATTTATGTATATATATTTGTGGCCTCTAATGCCTAGTTCCATCTTACCCACGTGGGATGTAGCTGTTCTGTGCTATGTAAGGAGGGGAGGGGAGGCGGGGGGGTCCTGGTATTCAATGTATTAAGGTCTGCAAACATGTAAAGTCTTGAGTTCAATATATCCTGCTCTCTTCAACGTTTCAGATGCATCCATTGGGACTATGTAACAACAACGATGAAGAGGATCTCTACGAGTATGGCTGGGTGGGAGTGGTTAAACTGGAGCAGCCAGAGCTGGATCCCAGTTGTCTCACAGTCCTGGGAAAGGTAAGCGGCTTGTTGACACTAAATGCACTAAAAAATCTCTATGAAAAAGACCACCGAGCGATTCACTGTGCCATTAAGACTGAAAAGTTTCAAATGTTTTCAAATTTGTTTGGATTTATCATGCCGGACACATGAACAAAATTAGTGTCAGTAATGTTCCTGTGATGATAAACGTGCACTGAAGAATAGGGTTGGATCAATGAAAGGTGAGTTTTACACACTTGGTTAACTCTTCTGGATGGCAATATGGTAATTTAACACTATTAGGTGAGTGCAGTTCTGTTCTGACCACTTAAATCCCAAGTGAGTGAGGGGAAGCGGGGTCACTCAGAGAACAATTTTGTGGGGCCCTGCATTCATCTACACAACTATGGAATTAATTTGAGGGATTGAGCAAGTGTGCTATAGAGAGAGAGAGACTGAAGGAGAGAGTATCCAAGTAGAAGGCGTTGTTATATGTAGCTGCAGAACCAATCTGCAGGAATGTAAAGGGACGGTTGACCAACTGGCAGCTAGGGGGTGGGGTCACGGTGGCGGATTTCTTATGTCTTTTAGTTTAGTGAACACAAGTCGCGTGAAGTCTGCAGGGGCTGTGGCAATTTATGATGAGGTGTTTCTCTCCCAACACACACACCCACACCCCTCTGGTTAGAAACATGTGATACGCATGCTGTACCCTACCAAAGTTGGGGAGCATTTTATCATGCCAGCGATTATAGTTGTATTTCTTGGTGTGTTCTGCTGGTCCCCTGACGGAGCAGGTACCATCTTTTGATTCATTGTGAGCCCAGTTTGTGACAGAAACGGGTCAGCTATTCATTATTTACGGAGCCCATGTGGTGAGCAGTTCTGCTAATGGTCCCATTTCAATGAAGATGAATTATAGGGCGGCAACTGAGTTGAAAACTGACCAAGAAACCTGGATTTTCGCAACATTTGCTAAATTAAGGTAATTAAGGTAAAGCTGATGGCGCAAACACCAAAAACATTTCCGTCTTCATGGGAAAAGGGGTCGTGAGGGGATTTTTTTCGGCATTGCTGGTATACGTTGGTCACGTTGGTTGAATTGAGACGAATGGTTTCCTTTTTATAGGTTTTATAATTGGGGGAGTCCATTGTCTCATAACTGCAAAGTATGCATGTGAGCTGCACATCTGGGGACCCCTTTACCAGATCCAGCGCCGTCTGCCCGCTCCCCTAAACCGCCCTTGCTCGAACTGAAGCTGGCACGTCTTCTCTGATCTCGCCGGTTAAAAGGACAGGCCAGATTGGGCCATTTCCTCCCCCCCCCGGCTCCTTCTGTGCATCCCATCAGCTGGTGAGGGGGGAAGGGGGGGGGGTACCAGTGGAATGCAGGCCCCCGAAAAGGATCTGAGGGTCGACAGCAGTGTTGCCGGTGTCGCGAATATGTACACTGTTATTTCCCCCCGCGTCCTGACGGGCCCCGCTCGGGGCCGGGCCATTACCGACCCTTGACCTCCTCCGAGTGCGATACCCGGGGGATCGTGCTCCTGCACATCAAACGGCAGGCTGAAACGTTGGCACTCTGAGTTCAATGTGTTGCGTGGAGTTTTAGGGAGTGATTGAAGCGGGAGCTGTAAATATAATAAAGGATTGGAACATGCCGTCGTGGCAACGCTTTAGCAGCCCTTTCTCCTTTGTCGTTTTGCCGGCGTGGCATCTTCTCTTTTCAAGTTTCAAACGCCAGCTCGACTGACACATCGGCAGTGACAAATGGGCTCCCTCCTTTCATCTTGGTGCCGTGTTGGGTCCTCTAATTACATAAGCCTCTGACTCAGGGGTGGGGGGGGGGGTTTGTTGTGTCAGGTTGTTGGTCTCTCTCGAAGCACGCCGGAGGTTGCCAGAGATTGGCTGGCTGGCTGGCTGGCTGGCCTGATGGCACAAGGGCAGCCCAAGAGGGAAAAGCTGCCACGTGAATACAGGCAGAGGGCATGGCAGCTGCACCCCTCCCTGGCTCTGGGGTTCCTCAGCCCCATCCCCTTCCAGTTTTCCACCCCACCCCACCCCACCCCCCTCATTTTCTTGGTTGATGGGGCCATCTGAGGCCCCCGGCTCTCCTCATCAGTCACAATTAATTATAGATCACATACGTGTTTCCTTTGGAGGTTAAGTACCCCGGTACCCTGAGCGATGCGTTTCGCTGCCAATGTCAGTGGAGCTTAACGACGGGGCAAAGCCCACAGCTGCTCTACCTCGGTGCTAAGTGGCTTTTTGGGTTCACGTCCGACAACAAAGCGAGAGCGGCACGTAGAGCAGGGGAGGTGCCGTTTGCTGCCAGCGCCACGGCAGGTTAGCCGCACAGGGCACAGGGCAGGTTTCCCCCCCCCACTTGCTGACACGGTCGCTTTCCCCGTTGACTTTTGCTTCCTTCAAGCTATAGCGTCTCGCAGGGCGAAAGCCATTGTTCTGACTGGAGAGTATTTTAGGCATGTTGTAAATGCATATGGACCTGAGAATGATTGGCATGTAGGCTTTAGCATGCACTCTTGAACCTGTCCCCATCTTTGGTCCCAGGTTTGAACCCAGCAATGACTCTAGTGGACACTACAGTCCACCAGCTCTTTCGGCAATGTTCAACTGTACTTTTGCATGAACATCAACAGGTTTTAAAAAAATATATAAATCTAGGCACTTAAGTGTATTATGTAGATTTTTCTCTAACTTAAATATTGCCTGAGGGTAAGCTTAAGGAAATCTCAATGTGCCGAGTCATGCAGGTCTCCAGCGACAGAACTAGGAAGTCTGAGCTTTATCACGCTGGACACATGAATAACATTAGTGTCAGTAATGCTCCTGTCGAGGATGTTTATGTTTAAGCTTTATGCTTCTAGTGACCTTTACATGTGAACATTGAGGAGTAAAATAAAACTGTGGAGGATAGACATTCCCGTATCATTAAGTGAAGTGTAGTGAAGATATTAACCAGTTTGGTGCCAGATGCTGTAATTAACCAAAGTCGGCTCATAGAATCCAGTAAGCTTTTGCGTTTGTATTGACGTTTAGTTGAGTCATCAGATTCCCCGTTTTTTCTTTTCTTTTCTTTGTACAGTAAAACTGCAGCCGACCCTCGACAGTTACTGTTGAATATGGGTCAGATGCATATATAATAATATACTTTGGCCAGCATCCCAAAAAGTGTCTCTTTCAGCTTACACGTACCACTTCGCCAGGATCTCAAGGAAAGTCATGTTTTTTTTAAATGAATATTAAAAAATATTCTATCAAATATTACTATACAATAGTATTATTATTTTATTATTATTTCTATGTTTTGTTTCCCCATTTGTCTACCATATTTTGATGTGTTATTCTCCAACCTTTACCCGTGAAACCCATTAACCATCACACACAATACATTTTTCCTGGTAAACGCTAGCCTTAACTCCCTGCTCTTTGGAACTGAACCCCTACATGGAGAATCGGTTGAAATGGCGGGGTGATCTCAGCAGGCTGGTAACGGAACTCTGCTTTAGGTTTATTCCGCCGTGTTTTTATGCGTTTAAAAAAATTAAATACTTCTGTAATGTCTGTGCATTAGCCTTTTTGTGTCTCTGCTGTGTAGGCCTCGGGGGTGATTTAAGGGGATAGCGACACAATATATTTCCACTTGCCCATGTGTATTTGGTGTGGTAGATGATAAATGCACCGCATAGCCCATTTAGTTGATGGATGTGCCTTTGAACGCGCGCACTCGCTCAGTTATGAAAGGGCCCCCATTTTGGCCGTCTGGTCATTTTCAGTTCCTATCCGCTGTTCACAGGGGACAAAAAGCTGGTCACGAAGACTGCCGTTTTCTTTTCTCCTGCTTTAATTGTACAGCGAAGAATTCCCAAATGATACACTTCCTCGTATTCAGGGGGAGAACATTTTTCTTAATTTGACTGAAATGGTACGGTTGGCGTTTTAAAGTGACTGTTTTGATTTCCGAAATGAGAAGCAAGGCCAGCACTTTCGAATGTGCGTGAAGATGTCCAGTTCTTGTCGATTTGCGTTTCCCTGAATTGCAGTCGGTGAGGCGTTTTTGCTAAGTTTTCCGAAAAGTGTATCATTGTTGTACTTCACAATGTGATAATACCCAATTCATGTATTTAGAAACCGAGGGGACAGGGGGAAAAAAGTCTGGATTTAAACACTTATTTATTTCAAGAAAGATCTTGATTAACCCTGCTTTCTCCAAACAGTGGTGGGTGTGATTAAAAAAAAAAAAAAGTTTTACTTTCCTCTCTCTCTTGCTAATGTTTATGGACTCTTGCTTTTTCTTTAGTCTACGTGGGAGGAAAGATTATTAGAGTTTATATGTGCGATGAGCTCATTTCTCTCCTGACAAAGGAATCTTCCCACCTCATCTCTGCAATAAACCGATAATCACAGCCTCATAGTGAAGAATACATTTTTTTTAAAAGGCCGGAGTGAAGATAACAGAACTCGCGGGTTCCCTTTTCACGTTCTCTGGTATTATCTTCCCCGGATTTTCCTCGCAGGGTGTCGGAGGTTTTCTGGCCAAGCGGAGCCTCTCCCTGTGGGCTGTGTTTTGTCTGCGTGGCAGAGGGTATGAAATCCATGGCTTCAAGAGCTGGGAACCCACTGAGACTGTTGCCATGGTCACTGGGAAGCTCCCTGTGTCATGTGGCTCAAAGTGAGCCGTCCCTCGGCAAAATTACTCTGCTTTCAATGGGAAGCTAAATGACCATTATTATACATCACTGCTCTGCCCCCTCCCCACAAAAAAGGGAAAAAAACAAGGGGACTTGAAACGAAAAAAAGAACGTCTGTGGGGGGGCGTTTGGGGGTGGGAATTAAAGGCAGGGCCAACACTGTGCTGTCACAGCTGAGGTAAACTTTTTAGGAAATAAATCTTCAGAAGTAATACAACCTTTGTTTAACTGTGAATGAACCGCTAAACTTTTAAACTTGAAAACTCTCACTCAACTCGGATCCCCTTTTGTCGGATGCCTTGTAGCACTTTTGAAGTGCAAAAACCCTCTATCTGCTTACAAGTGAAGCTGTAGAGAAGATGAAAAAGGAGATGCGTGGCACGACGGCCCGTTCTTTATAAATCTGAACCTTTCGGCCGGGGGTGGGATTAGGCCTGCGTCCCGTTTCCCAGCGCCGCCTCTGCCACCCCCCCACCCCCGGCACGGTGGTCCCGCGCATGGCGCGGCGCGGCGGTGCAGGTGAGTGGTGAGGGATCGGAGAGGGGGGGTGGCCAACTCCTGACAACCCCCCACCCCGGCTCCTCGGCGTTCGGCGAGTGGCCAGAATTTCAGAATTGAACAGAAGGCACACCTGGGAGCTGGAGGCTGGAGGAGAGACTGGGATCTTTTATGCGAAGCTTTCTCTGTGGATGGGCAGAATGGGGGGGGGGGTGGTTGAGTGAGTGAATGAGGGGTAAGTTACATCCAGCCATTGTCAAACCCACGAAGACGTTTATTGCCAGGGAAGAAAAGAAGGCTTTTCAGAAGGCGGTTTTTTGGAGTGGCCCCTGATGGAATGAGACGTATGAACGTGGCTAAAAGGCAGAACCGAGCAAGAACCGAACGCGTTGGGAATAAGTACGTTTGTTTGATATTATCCCCCCTCCCTTTGTGGATATTTATAATATACCGTCTAATTCCACATCAGGAGTATCCAAGCGTCGAGATCAGTGCGGCTGGCAGAGGACAGATGGAGATTTTGTATTTCTTTGTGAATACATGCCGAATTATGCAAAATATGGCTTGTTTTATGAGTAAGATATATAATCCCCCTCTGTGAATGCTTCCGCAGAAGAACTCCAGTTAACCAACACACAGGAGAACTTGCCTGTTTTTTAGATTTGTGTCATAATTAGCCTGAAGATGTAGCGGCACACGGTGGTGTTTCCCAGGCTAGCTGAAATGCCTCCGGTTGCCATAGTGAATCGCCGAGGTGAGTTGGTCCCGCTCCCCGATCTCCGTAACTTTGCGGCCAAACCGCAAAAATCGGGCCTAAGTTCGACTCGTCCTCCCAGTTGGCCACTTAAACTCGGCTCATCCTACTTCTGTTATTGACTCTTTCTCCTGCATTTCACCAGACCTCTTATGGAGGTGTGTGTTTGTGTGACACTTTAACTTTTAGTTATTCAATGGAAATTTGATCAAAACTTCACTCCAGGCTTGATACTGTTGATGATTGAATACTGTTGGCCGGCCCTTTTGTGGTCCCTAGGGATTTCCTAGTGATGCCAGTACTACACACTAGAATCTATCCATTATTCTATTACATTATTAATAGTGTGGACTTGCTTCTCATAATACTTGCGTGTTAGTAGTATGATGACCATAAACAATTACGCATTTGCCTAGTCAGAGAAAAGGTGTAAGAATAATAGTGGTACAACCAGACGAATTGTAATAATGAGGACTGACTTGAAAAGGAATTGGCAAAGCATTTGATGTAGGCGATTTGTACTGTTGCTGAGCTGTGTGAGTGCTGGAGTTGCAGCTGGTTTCCCCCTCCTCTCCAAACTCGTTCTGTCCCGTAAAGGGTTAAGCACTCCCTGGCGCGGGACTCTGGCTACGATGGCCGAGTCCTGACCTGCTGCTGTGTTTGCCCAGAGAGAAAGACTTCTTTGCAAGACTGGATACCATTACAAAGGGAGATGAGACTACTTTCATGCAAGCAGAGACGCAGTCCCTAAGGCAGATTCAAAGGCGCGGGGGTTGGGGGAGAGAGAGATTCGGGAAATAAGAAGGTAGAATGTATGGCCCTTTAATTAGTTTGAATTACCACAGATTAAACTGTGTGCATCTAATGTACCAGATTTATAAACTCTATTCAGCAGTCATATTGTGCTGTCGAGGAGAATATTACACTTTTACAACTGTTAGATAAGTGTGGATTTGCTGTAATCGGCCTACAGGTAGAAAAGGTGCAAACTACTGGTGATATGTTCCTGTTGGATCTATGCAGAAAAGCATATTCTTTACATATGGTGGGAAAGTGGGTCTGTAGTTAAAGTTAACAATCGTGAATAGTTTTATAATAGCATATACTCTTACATTTTCTTTCTAGCTTCTGTGGGTTACTGTTTTTGATCCCACTGGGCCGCTCTACTTCAGATTACAATTATCAGCAGTCAACAGCACATCCGGTCGTGGAACACAGGCCCCGGACCCAGCCGGTGCTGCTATTACACTGTGTTTTAGCAATGCTTTCATCTTAACATCTATGCCATAAGATACCAGTGACTATTTTAAACTCTTCCAAGCTGTCAGCTGGCTTGGTGAAAGACATCCAGCTCAGCTTCCTCCCCCCCCCCCACCAGTTTTCAACCCTACAGTTCCCGCGGCAACTCCCACTCTTTTTTTTTTTTTTTTTTTTTTGGCGGCAAAGCAGATTTGTAGACTGAGCGTCGAGTGGCAATCCCAGGCCTAAATGGATGTTGACCAGGCAGTAGGAAAGTTGCACATTAACTGGATGTCTGATGTTTGTTAATCAGTAAATCCTCAAGGCCGTTAAGATCGAAGAAGCCACCAGCCCCCTTGTCTTGGTTTGAACATTTTTTAAAACGTAGTCAATGGCAGGGGATCATTTTACCATCTCGATTTTGATGGTTTTATTATCCAAGTTATTTGTTTGTTGTTTGTCAGTTACTTCTGTTTTCATCTGTTGAAGAATGTTTACTGGCCCACAGTAGTGTGAATTTACTTTGTATTTTAATAATAGCCCCTGTCCTCAGCCTTGCGTAGTGCTTAAAATGCCTGATTGTATGGATTTTTTTTTTCCGAAGAGGGCGGTTGGCATGTGATAACGTACAAGGCTGTTGCTTTTCCTATAAACGACAAAGGCTGGGGAAACTCCACTAGTAAGAATAATAAAGCGCGCTGGAATGAAAACAGAAGAATTTAATTAACAGTTTCCCCTCTCCAGCTGTTGGGTTTTCCATGCGATAAAATCAATAGTCTGCTGGTGGCCTCCGTTTGCCAACTGTCTCGGATACAGAACGTTGAAGGAGCGTGGAGGCTGGTAGTCTCTTGGATGATTTCAGCAGTTTTTCGGATTTGCAACAAGACGGCGGTTGTTTCCACTTTACACGCACCAGTCACGTCGACTGAAAAAGAAGCTTAAAAGCAACAGGCATCCCATGATGCAAGGCAACTGTAAAACTGCACACAGTGTGTCCACTCAGCAGGTCGGATCAAATGTGGAAACCCAGTGCTGAATAGTGTTAACTTTCCTAATGGACCAGAAGTGATGTGTTAGGACGGGGGCACCAGCACATACTCCAGCACGAAGCGCGAAATCCATTCTGGATTATCGGGATAATTCTGAGTTGAACGAAGCAATACTGTCCTCTGCAAAATACCCACGTCGTTCTTTTGAGGTTTTGATGAAAGGAGTTCAGGCCCATAGGTTTCACTTTCAGACCCTCTCTGAAAACTGGGCATATTTAGAGGACTTGACTTCCTTATACATAGGAGCTGATCCGTGCAACCCATGGAATCCATGAAGCCAACTTTCAACTGCAATTCGCTTGCATTTAAGTGGGAGAAAGAAAAAAAAACCTGTACATGCTGTTTACACCATATTTTAAATGGTAATATATCCCTTAAGTATGTGCCAGACTAGGCTTGCCTAAAAGTGAAGAGTGCTTAAATGTTTGTTTAAAGACCACATTATATTCTCTACTCATGATGTGTGTGTTTTTTCTTTCTTCTGAGCGGTACCTCAAGCCTTGAAAGCACTGTGAAATACTAAATACACTGTAAGGCTTGGTGACTCATAGGTTTTATTTATTCTTTTAAGTGGTCCAGGTTGGATTCCAGTGGGGGGGGCTGATGGCAGTTTCATCCAGACTTTATTTAGTGTTTCTCCTAGAGAAACGGGGCGCGCTCTCCTCGTTTCGGATTTGCTGCACCCTCTAACCTGCCCACTCGCCAAATAGCACTCTCCCCTTTTGGGGGTGCTTGGTTATTGACATGGATCAAGGTGGTATTTGAAAGTATGAATGGTTTTGTAAGATTAGGATCAGCTGTAACCAGACCTTGAGTTGACAGGAAAAGAACACTAATCTTTCAAACTCGACACCTTTCCTTTTTTTTTTAATTTTCTTTCGTGCGAGTTTATTTTACTTTCTCTTAAGTTTCTCTTAAGAAAGCCCTTTGGACGGTTTGGAAGGCTGAAAGGACAGTGTTGGTTTTTGATGGTCTTCTGGAATGCGGGTACCGGGATACTGAAACGTGCCGCGGGGCCAAAGCACCGAGGCCTAGAGGGAAACGATTCTGCATTAATTCTGCACTACTTCACAAGGCCACCAAACGCGATTGGCACCTCATTTGTGACCGCCCTTGCTCCAGAGCTCGGCCAAGCCGATTGAGGGAATTACAAATAACCTCTGTAAATGTAGTTTTCTGACTTAGAGCGTGACGGTGCTGAGGGCTATGTCAGTCAAGCGATTGTGTGGTTGAATATTTTACCTTCATTTGGATTTCATCAATTAGCGCTCGTGAAGAAAAAAGTGGAACTTCTGTCTTTGTTTATAAACAAAGTTCTATGAGCACGAAGGGCTAACAAACGCTGCACTTCACATCATAAATACGTTAAACATGTATATATATTATTTCTCGAGCGCTGTTATTAGTGTTCAGTGTAAACGATGGCAACGTGTGCGACTTTTTTAAATGGGTGCTTATCGCGTAGCCTAAACACTGTCAGCGTCTGTGTTTTCCAGAGGGTCGCGGTTTCAGTTTTAGGCCCTGTGCTTTGCTACAAAAGGTGAATTCAGGCTAACTGTCAGATCAAAGGCGCAGGTTTGATCTATAATCCAACCGATCAGCATTCCTTAATCTTCCTTCGGAGTATTTGAAACGCAGCGTGATCCCATTATTGACGCGTTGCCGTCTCCCTGTCTGCAACACGGGTCCTTTTCACCCAAATTCCCACCCCGGTCTCTCTTGTGCAGCGTTAATAAACGAAACCACTGGAAGAATATGAAAACTGTGAAGGAGAATAAAAAATTAAAAAACTAAACTAATGTCAATCATAAATTCACTGTTGGATATGAATCTTTGATTATTTTTATTTCAGGAATGTAAGCCTCGTCTGTGTTTTGGAAAGGAAAAAGACAAAAAGAACCTACCACAGATAAGCTGGCACTAAAAGGGAGGAAGCTATGCCTTTATCTTTTAATAAACCAAAAAGCCAGGAGGCAACATAAAATTACTGTTTAATAGCAGAGGAGAACCTTCTGAAGACTTAATTGCCTTAATTATACCAGTGCAGAAAAAGAGAGAGGGAGGGAGCGAGAGTTGGATTTTAATAGCAGTCCTCTTTGAGGCAAAGTTGAAGGGGTGGACCATCCAACTCCAATGGCGTGAAAGGAATGTGGCGCGAAGGGGACCCTGCCCCCACCTATCACACCCACCTACAACTCCCCGCAAACGCTTCTTTTCTCTGCAGGTGTCATGCCAATCGGGTTCAAAGGTGCCCCTGCTCGCGTCCGTCCAATGTGCGCTTTAGCTGAAGCCAAGCACAGTTTTTTTGCGTTCTGTTGGTGGGATTTGGATAAGCAATGCTGCAGTGTCCCAGTGCAGTGAAATTGCGATGCTGGAGGTCAAAGGTGAAATGGTGCTCTCAATCTTTCTATCTAAGCTCTTTGATCCCTGGGAGTAAAAATGTAGGGTCTTGTTTTTATTCTTTGAATTTTACTTTTTTAAGATAACGTGCATCTTCAAGTCCTCCCAAAAGTCCTTCAGATGCCTTTTCAAAGGAAGCCATTAAAAATGGTAGTTTTTGCTTAATAGCTGCGTGGCAGACATGCAGGTTGTTAAAATTAGTATCAGGCAGGTTTGATAAATGATATCTTGTACTGGAGAGGTTTGAGTACCAAAACGGCAATGTGGTTGTGATGATTAAAAAGGTGAACACGTGGTTGTGTAGCCCAGTGCGTGTCCCCACTCTGGTTTAACGGGGCCATTTTAATGTACAGATGTAACTATACCACTTTTGTTGTCTTAGGATCTCTCCGGAGCCTGCTTGCTCATCTGCTGTTGGACAGAATTAAACCATCGCTGTTTTCAGAGATTTCATTTCTTTCAAGCAGAACTCGTTTTCCATTCTCGGATTACATGTTACTGCTCTTATACACTTCCTCTCATGTTACAAGACTTATACACTTCCTCATTTTACTGCTCTTATATACTTCCTCTTTCACATTACTGCTCTTTCATGTTACTGCTCTTATACACTTCCTCACATGTTACAAGACATACACTTCCTCATTTTACTGCTCTTATACATTTCCTCTTTCACATTACTGCTCTCATTTTACTGCTCTTATACACTTCCTCTCATGTTACTGCTCTTATACACTTCCTCTTTCACAGTACTGCCCTTTCAATTTACTGCTCTTATACACTTCCTCCTTCACGTTACTGTTATTACTGTAAATGTATGGCCGCTAACTGAGCTCACTAATCAGTCCGATATCGATACCACAAACATGCAAGAATTATTTTTTACTAATAAATAAATGAATAAAAAATGTCTGCGTTGTTCAGTAACATTTAGCCGCGTTAAAAGCCGTGGTTATCCAATCCAAGTCTGTGGGTCCCACCCTGCCCTCTCGCCGTGGTTTATTTAGCTATCACTCGCGTATACATTTGTCTGCAAAATATTGTACGATCAAAAACCTTTTTTGGCTCTGAAAGCGCTATGAATAACAGAAGACAAAAGATAACCTTCATGCACAAGGTGATTTCTCAGCTTATCTCGGAAAGGTATCGCGAGCAGCTGACCGTCTCTACGGGCCAGTTATCCCTGGTGTCACTTTCAGAGCGGCTTTGTCGCGCGTTGTTGACATGCCCAAGGCAATATGAGTCCATGTTTGTGGATGAGAATGCATCGGAGCTATTGTAGTTGCTCGTTAACTTAACCAATAGTAAATAACTTAGGGTGGGCTGAAAGCAACTGGATTTTATAATGATGGAAAAGGAAACTGCAACAAAAAACGTTAGCCTTTGTAGTCTAGCATGCATTGAATAGGTTTCATTTATCCGTTAAGGTAAGCGAGCCACTGAAAAGTTGAGTTGGGTTTTTTCAGGAACCTGAATTGAAGTCATGTGACTTAAAATTCAAATTTAGAGTTGTTGAACGGACAGCGCTAACAAAAAGAACGCAGCACTAAATTGAATGAAAACCTGTCTTTGTTGGTGCAAAAGGAATTGTGTGATTGCCTGGTACTTTGAAGAATGGGCTTGCTAAAATCGGGAAGGCCCCAGTCTAACCTGCACAAGACTTTTCGCAAAGAGGATGGGGGTGGGACGGTTTTAAGAGGGGTGATTTGTGGCCTGTAGTTTGCCTGTAGGTACATTTTTGCTGTTGTCAGGCAAGCCCCTGCATTGCAGCTCTTGCCTAAATGTGGATTCTTTCTTTCTTAAGCTGTTTTAGCAAGAGCTATTAATTATTAACCGGGATTGCAAACATCAAAGGGGAAGACTCCGACAGAAGTGAACGGGCTACAGCCTAGCACCCATCAGAAAGCCGAGAGAGGGCCAGTTTGATCACGGGGTATGTCAAATCGTAAAGGAGAAGACCAAACTTTGGCCATAATGATAAATGGGAAAAAATGAACCTGTTTATTAGACACGTGTTCCCCATATCCGAGGCCTAGGTGTCTGGATAGGTCGCTGTGTGTGTGTGTGTGTGTGT
>JAOVYW010000036.1:6948213-6963721 GCA_025775045.1 Hiodon tergisus | reverse complement strand
CTGTTTATTAGACACGTGTTCCCCATATCCGAGGCCTAGGTGTCTGGATAGGTCGCTGTGTGTGTGTGTGTGTGTGTTGGCTGTCCAATTTTCCCATCTGCTCTACAGGAGAACGAACGTGTTATCTCTCATCCTCCAGAAGTGATGCCTGCCATCTGGAATAAAGCTGTCCTATGTTGCTCTGGATGCTCCATGTAATCACTGAAACCATTCCAGTGAGATTAGAATTTTTGTCAAACTCCAGCATTACACATCCTGCTAAGATTTGCGTTTCAAATCTAAATATTGCTTAAGCGACGGTGCGAATGGGAGCACATCTTGATGGGTGTTACGGACAGATTTTGAGAGTTAAAGCTTGTGGCCTTTAAGAAGCGTGGCTGCTGAACTCACCAGCCTTGGAAGGCATTAGACGTGACAGTGTTAACTAGTTTAGTCTGAGGTCATTTCTTTATGCACCAAATGTGCAACAGTCTGCTGTTTTGTTTATATTAGTTTGTTACAGTCTCATGTGTTGAGTTTACTATATGTGTAAATCAGTCCGAAGTGTACCTACGTTCAGTATTCATTCATTAATTTTTCACTGCCTCATCTTATTCTGTATCATAACAGATATGACTTTGAGAGACTCTTTTCGCGAACGGAATTTTTTGGTCTCCATAATCAAATGGGGCTAATTGAAAGGATTGATTAGATATACATCCAATCTCTGGGTTGGGGGGGGGGGGGCGAGGGGGGTGTGCTGCGGTGCCTTTTGAGTTAACAGCAGTTTATTTAAACCTGCCTGAAGAGTCGCTGTTAAAAGCGCCTCTGCACAAATTGCTCCCTGTCTTACAGCCTGTAATAATGCAAATCCCGGTCTCCGCACACCGTTTTCAGACCACAGACTTCCTTTCACCAGCCCCGAGGTGACTCTGGTCAGAGACATGCTAATGGGTGGAAATGGGTATTGGACATTGTATCGTTAGTGTCTGTCCTTTAATTTCCCGTGCATTTCTGCAGGACTGAGTGTGAGTGTCCGTGTGCCACCCAGCCTCCCTCTCACCCATCGTCTGGGAGCAGCTTTCCTTGTGAAATGTGTACCGGATCCAGCAATGGCCCGTTTCGCGTAGGCCCAAATTCCTTTAGCCACGCCCAGACGCACTGTATACACACATTAACTTCTATATTAAGGTTAAATACAGCCTGGAACTGGGGCCTTATTTTACATCCAAACTGCAGTTTCCTGTGAGGTTACTGTAGTGGACAAAAAGCTTGTGTAATAACAACAAGCCTCTCGCTTCCATTGGGTAGATTTTATATCACCTGCAGGCTGCGATATTGAATCTTTGTTCCCTACTGCCACGCACAAACTCTGTGCTGTTAGCTGGGCTTGCCCATTGATGTTCCCTTCTGAAAGTTCCTTTGGATTGGTCTTACGCCAGTGTCATGCACACAGTGATGGAGTTACAGGACGCCCCCGCCGGTCTCTTTGATCACGCGGTTCTTTATTAAACCGCGAGCAGGGGAATGAAACCAGGAAGCCCGGCGATACCCGGAATCGCTTAATGCCAGAAAATGTGAAATTGATTATTCCCCAAAGTCTTAAGACCGGAGGGACTGACTGTGGATGCCATGAAATTTTGAATGGATTTAATGCATTCTCGAAAATCCCATTTGGATTTCATTTGTAGATATTTTGCATTCTGCTGATTCATTACTTTTCTATATCTTCAGTTTAAAAATGAAGTGGGGAAGATAAAAGTATAAACCAGCCGTTTATATTTCTCTCAGATCTTAGCCAGACATTTTGGCAGATTTTTCTTTTTTGGGGGGACTTGGCATTCCAAACAGGTTATTTTAGTTACATATACATTGCATAAAATTCTAACACACAAGGTAGGCACACATCAGAAAGCAACACAAAGTGCTTCAAGGGAATATTAGGATCATTTAAAGATTTTGTTGTATAACCTTATACATAATGTGCATGTTTTTCTGTGACTTGAAATTAAGAAACGTTTGTTTTTAGTTGGTTGGTGACTACTGCTCTTTAGATATATTAAACATGTACGTTAAACCTCAAATGGATATGTTTCTTTGAAGTACTGATTCTCACCTGCTCATTTGAAGTGGGAGAAGGACCTCTAGTGGATTGGAATGGCAGTTCAAGAGGGTTATTCACATACTGTTATTCATTTACATGTGGATAAGGAACACTACTTTTGAGTCGAAGAATGACATTTGATTGTAGGCAGAAATAAGACAAAATAAATAAACTAGGCCAACTTGCTTGGGGGGGGGGGAAATAATCACTTTTTTTGGCTGGCTTAACTGCATACATTGTCAGGATTTGTGCATTTAATGCCTGTTAATTGTTGATGGTTTGTCTCAACAGTATACATTTCTTTCATATAGGCAAAACGTGCTGTCCAGAGGGGAGCGACAGCTGTCATCTTTGATGTGTCGGAAAACCCAGAGGCAATCGATCAGGTCAGTGTTTATCCATGGCTTATTTGTTCTACTTTAGAATGCCTTTTTTAAACGTATACTTTTTTTTTTTTTTAGCAAAACCATCTTGCTTTTCTTTGTTTCTGTCCATGAAACATTTCCGTCTGAAAGTCAGTATTGGCAAACATTCCTTTCTTCATGCCGTCCACCCAGTCATGCAACTCAGCCCCTGAAACCATGATGTTCCTCCTCCCATGTTTAGACAAACAGTGGTCCTAAAACAATATCTACTATTTCACAAACGTGGTTTTGCAAGGCCTGTGGGCAGACTTGGCCGGTTCTCTGGCTGCCTTTTGGCTTTGGTTCTGTTCTGGGAAAGACAAAAATGGATCTCCTCGCTATACTGTTGCTAAATGCCCCTGACGACTTAATTGAGCTCGTGAGCTCTTAGTAATGCAGTGATAAATGACCCCAGCCTTGAATCCACCGACGCCTGTCCTACCAATCTCTGATATAATTTTAGATTTTTTGCATACTGCCAGAAACTAGGCATATTTGTCTCTTTAAAGTTGTTACTTTTGTTGTATTCCACCTAACATACCAGGCCTAAAATTGTGCACCGTTTCTACCACAGATGAAGAAATGGTCCCAACGAGACAAAAGGTTTATTGCTTAGATCCTACCACGTTTCACTGAATTCTCCCCAATAACTCCTTCAGTTCCTTTTCATGTGTCTGCATCATTGAATGCAGTAGCCTGACTTAAAAAGCTCAAGTTGGCATTCAAAGATAAAGAGGGGAGGGAGTCTCAGTGAGAATTAAAAACCATAAAAAGACGGAATGTCGATTTTATTTATTTTTTATTCAATTTTTTGCTTTTGGTGTCCCGACAACGCCCAACACCCACCCCACCTTTTTCCCCAAATATGATCAGCCCCAAACTCATCACACACATGGAAAAGCAATCGGTAGTGTGGGGCTGGCGTTTATAGTCCTTTCTTTATGCTTTTATGCTGATTTTTTTCCAGAAAGGCTTTCATCTTCTGCTGCTTGTACAGTTTACCAGTAAGACGTGAACAAAGGTCTCCGCGCCGGCGCTGGATATGTGTATCGAAAGTAGAATCCGCTTGGTGTTAAAAAAAGAAATGGAAGTATGAATTTCATTGGCATTTCCTGTGGGTTTTTCAAATTACAGACTCCCAACACCAGACTCAAAAGACTCGTAGAGGATGATGGAGACGTTGACCGCCCAAATTCAGAACGTGCTATTCATTTCCCTTTCCCACCCTCCAAGACAACTCGCCGTGTTTTTCTGTGTCTTTTAATTTACTTGATTCACTTCCGTACCCTGTGCCATCATTGCTTAATGTTTATCAAGCAGATTTTACATACAAGAGCCCGTGATGTCACGTCAAAGGAATTTAAAAAGATTGGGATTGGTGTTTTACCTCTTCCGTTGGTTTCTTGTCAGCTTAACCAAGTCTCCGATGACCCGCTGAAGAGGCCTGTGGTCTACGTGAAAGGCACAGACGCTGTGAAACTGATGAACATCGTGAATAAGCAGAAAGTAGCCCGCGCTAGGATCCAGCACAGACCACCAAGGGTAAGATTAAAGGCTGTAAAAGTGTTCTGGGAAATGATTTAAAACGGTTACGTGTTATTTTTACTCGGAGGGGTGCGATGTGTTCTTCTTTTGACAAACGCAGGACCACGTGTTCACTAAACTTCATCTAATATGATTCTCAGATCTTTCCGTTTGGTTCGGTTTTCCATTTATTTACCGCAGTGCTTTTGGTGGTGGATAATGGCATGCTAGGGCTGCCTATCCCCAAAGGCCCGTTATCGAAGACGCAGCCTAGGAGAATCGGCATTAACTGGCCGTTAGCCGTTTTCGGTATGTGCAAATATTTCTTGGTTATTAGCACCCTACGTAAATGCGAACCAAAAAGGCTGTGAATAAATGACGTTCGTCAGCCTGATCTTATCCTGACAACAAAAAAAAGCCAATCAACGTGGTTCCAATAAATCAGGCTGTCTTCTGTCCTCTCCCATGTTTAATGAATCGAGCTGCTTCATCACCTCATATTTGTACCCCAGCGAAACGAATAGTCATGGTGACCATATAAGAATTCCCAAAGAGTCAGAAGATTAACTCTAAAAAAATCTTTGATTTTGTTCTTAAGTTCTAGGGGTGGCAGTAATTGTTGTGGGCGCTGTGTACATATACATACTGATTTAACAGGGACACCGTTCAGAGCTGCTGCTTTACTGGCATTTAAACCTAATTATTAGGGGGAAATGCCAAGTTGCTCTAGCTGCGCGTTTAATATGCGCACAGCGTGTAATAATTTATCAAATGAGTGGTACTGTATGTTTTATTCTCAGTGTGAGGAAAGGGCTCAAACGATTTCCCGCAGAAAATACACATGGGACCTAGATGAGTTGTTTGGTTTGTTCTCCAACAGCAGCCCACCGAGTACTTTGACATGGGGATCTTCCTGGCCTTCTTCGTGGTGGTGTCGCTCGTTTGCCTCATCCTCCTCATCAAAATCAAGCTGAAGCAGCGGCGAAGCCAGGTGCGTGCGCCCCCAACGCCGACGAGGGGCCGTCGGGGGGGCGGTGAGCGTGGAGGTCGAGCATTGGCGATCTGACGGCGATCTGCTGTGTCTGCCCCTCCCGCAGAGCTCCATGAACCGGATGGCCATCCAGGCGCTGGAGAAGATGGAGACGCGAAAGTTCAGGGCCAAAGGCAAAGCGCTGCGGGAGAACAGCTGTGGGGCCTCCGACTCACTCAGCAGCAGCTCCACCTCCGACTGCGCCATCTGTCTGGAGAAGTACATTGACGGCGAGGTACCGTACTTGGCCCTATTTATAAATTTTTTTGTTCAATTTAATTTCTTTCACATGTTTTCCCGTTTCATCCGTTTACTGGCATGAACGTCGAGCTGCCCTGCGGAGAAATGTGATGGGGTAAAAATGATTGATCTGACCCACCCGTCTCCGAATCGTTCCCATCTCACACACAGTTGTCCATACAAGCCCATGCAGGAGTCGTCACGCCAACTAGGGAATACATCCCTCAAGGACAGCATTGCTAGCCTACTGATTCCCGAAACTGTAGGCCCGTTCACGGACAGCCAGAAACAACTCGCACCTTCTTAAGCCTAACTTATCCTGTAGGTCTGCCAGTTGTGTCCCAGTGCCGTTGACTTCTGGTCACGAATGACAGCAAACAAACAGTAAAATTAGTACCTGGTATACGATTTGTCCTTTTTCTTGGTCTTAGCATAGTTGGCATAGGAGACCCAACGTATGAATCTGTTAGCTGAATGTTTGTGCTCCAAACTGTATGCCATTTCCTTCGGTGGAATGAAATATCAGACATGCTCTTAAACCTCATAGGGGCTATTTGTTTCTTGGTTTTTTATTGTGGTTTAAAGAAAACGATGTAAATTTAAAGTGCAACAGAGAGAACTCCTTGGGCCGCGATGAGGAAGTGGGGCTATAAAAAGCTGAAAATCATCAAAGCGATTTTAGTGAGGGTGTGTGGGGGGGAGCACAGAAGCTTGGCGAAAACACACAGGGAGTTTGGATGAGTCATGCCCGAGGGTAGGGAAGGAGTTCTTTGGCCAAGAACAAGATGCTCACTCGATGTTTGGGAAAGTCCTGGAAAGCCCTTAGGTTTTTTTTCCCTTTTCTTCTTCTTCTGTGCGTTCCCCATCTTTGCTGCCCCCTTCAGGATGCCCATGCTCGTATAGTATTCTCCAGAAATGGGGCCCTTTGAAATTTTTTGGTTGTTTGTTTATTTGTGAGGTATAATCTAAACTGCACCGCAGGACTGAGTGTTCTGCCAGAGTCCTGACGAGTCCTATTAAATGCCACATACAAATTACTTTTGTCTAAGTTTTTAAGTTTAAAAACTCGATGTCAAAAAAAAGTGAATGAAGTAAAATCTGAACAGGCTTACAAATGGTTGGTATGCAGAAAGAAAGAAAGAAAGGCTTAGAAGAAAGGTTAGAAGATCTGCGGTAGATGTAGAACTTCTTAGATTTATTTTATCCCCCCCATCAAACATGCCTTGCGTCATAAACATACTCAAACGCGTTTTACGTTTATAAATGTATGATACTGAGTTAAGTGGTGAAACGGCTTTTCATTCGATTTGTTGGCATGATTGTTCAGGGACAGTGAAACTACAGCTTAGCATGAGCTTGACGGCTTGCGTTTCTTGCTGTAAATGAAGACTTGTATTATCCCAGAAGTGGTCTGGCAAGGACTCCGTAACAGGTGGGAAGCACTGAGATGAATTCCCAACCTTTCCGCTGCCTCCATCCCGTCCCCGGTCCCCCATAACCAGAACCCCCGCCGGAATGGTGTTCTGAAGAGCAACAAGTGTTCTGGCCTGGATGACGTTTTGCCTTTTTGTGTAAAGGAAGGCCAGCGCCTGGGCATTTCTCATGAGGAAGCGGACCTTTACAGCCGGGGGGAGTCTCTCTCCGGCCTGGTTCCTCTGCGAACATGCCAGCGTTCAGCTAAAGGACACAGGTTCTCTGTCTGATCCCACAGGAGCTGCGCGTCATCCCATGTGCCCACAGGTTCCATAAGAAATGTGTGGACCCCTGGCTCCTCCAGCACCACACCTGTCCACACTGCCGGCACAACATCATTGGTGCGTTTAATAAGTCTTTGTATGCATGACAAAATGCAGCTCTCTGTAGTTTAGAGTCCAGCTGTGATGGCGTTGTAATGCAGAACGATGTATGCCCTCCTTTGTCCCTCTCAGAGCAAAAGAAGGGAAATCCTGGGCCCGTCTGCATGGATCCTGGGAACCCGGCCCACAGCCGACACCAGAGGGTGGTGCTCCCTGTCCACTACCCAGGCCGGGTGCAACGCGCCGGTCAGGTGACGGCGTACCCCACCCGCACCAGCATGGACCCACGCGGCAACGCCATCACTGTGCTGACGGTTGACCAGCACGCCGACCCGGCCCTGTTTCCCCCACAGTCCTCTGCCTACATCCACAGTTACCCTCCCATCCACCTGGATCACTCGCTCAACCCTCACCACTGTGGCCTGGAGCATCGGGCGCCCGCCTACGCCCAATCCCACACCTTTAAGCGGCCCAAGTTCCATGGCCGTAGCTTCCCCAGGATGGCCTGCTTCTCCCAGTACGAGACCATGTACCAACACTACTACTTCCAGGGCTTGACCTTCCCCCAGGCTGAGGGCCAAGCGATGAGCGGGCCCCATAAGGGCCACGGCAGAGCCTTCCAGCAGGGCCTGCTGTACCCCACGGTGGTCCACATGGCGCCGCCCTCCACCTCGCGCCCCGGGGAGACGGGGAGCTCCTCTGGCTTCAGCTGTTACCACGGCCACCGCTCTGTGTGCAGCGGGTATCTCCCCGACTGCCCCGGCAGCGACAGCAGCAGCAGCAGCTCCGGACAGTGCAACTGCTCCTCCAGCGACTCCATGCTGGACTGCACGGAGGTCAGCAACCAGGGGGTGTATGGGAGCTGCTCCACCTTCCGCAGCTCCCTCAGCAGTGACTACGATCCCTACGTCTACCGCAGCAGGAGTCCCTGTCGGGGCTCGGCGGGGGAGGTGGTGCCCGGCGGCCCTCCTGTGCCGACGGACGACCCCCTGGTCCCCTCTGGCCAAGACTGCCTTCAGCCCCCCATGGGGGCTTCCTTGGGCTCAGGAGATCAACTGTCCAGCTGTAGCCTGGAGCCCAACTACAGCAGCCTCTCCTCACTGGAACCCAGGGAAACCAATACCACTACCTCAGCCGGGGCACTAGATGGCGCCGGAGCAGACCTCCGGCTCAGGAACATGGTGCAGGAGGAGGGGGGCGAGCAGGGGGTGGCTTGTAACTGCTGTTTCGAGCACCCGCCGACTGCCTTGGAAACCGGTCACGAGCTGGCCGGTGCCGGCTTCCTGGCGGCGGAACACTGTGGCGGTGGGGCGGAGTCCCGAAACGCCACCCCCCAGAACTTGTACGGCGCGAGCGTGCGCCACCCGTGCCCCGGCGAGCGGGAGAACTACGAGGGACCGCCCTGCTGCTTTTACAAGGAGGTGAACGTCCACCTGAGCAGTGCCGGCTGCTACGCCGAGGACTGCGCGGTGAGCGTTCAGTATACCCGGCCCGAGGGTGAGGAGCACGCGACCCAGAGCTGCCGCGATCTGGGCCAGCGGATATCCATCATCCCGGAAGACACGGACTGCGAGCTGGGGCTCGGCCCAGGGTCTCAGGCCTGCGCGGCAGAGCAGGGGGGGGCGGGGGAGGAGCCCGGTCAGCTGTACTTCCCCATGGGGCATTACAGAGGTCAGACGCTTCCACACGGAGAGGAAGCAAGGGCTCGGTTTCACACCCAGTTCTCCGGTTTCCACCAACCACAGGGAAACGGAAAAGCTACAGGTGAGGGCCCGGAGAGTTCTTTCTTTCCCCCTGTGAGGTTGGACTCGGGAACCGGAACAGGAACAGGAACAATCTAGCAGCAGTTCACAGTAAGGAGCAGTGGCTGGAGCGAGAATTTTGTCTGTATTCACAATAGCTGTGAGGAATCCCTATTAAATTCCTGTTTACATCTTTAGGGCTGTAAATACTTTGTGGTTGCATCCACAACCACAATTTGTCTAGGGAGCACAAAATGGGGGGGGGGGGTGGTACATAGTACACCACATTATGATTGGAATCTGAAATTAAATTGGTCCCAGTGTGAAATGCGAAACCTCCTCAATAAGTCAGATAATCATTTGGATATTTAAAAAAGGACACCACAGCCCGTGACGTCCTGCACAAAAACGATCACTCTTATTTAAAGAGAAAGGTCTGGTATGTAAACCCCTATGTGACGTTTTTCTAAAGCCCATCTCTCTCTCTTGCAGGGTCGGGACCTTTGCAGTCTATGGAGTCAGACTCAGTAACACGGTCTAATCTGTGAGGTGGTCGAGTTCGGTTATACGGGATTTAAATTTTTTATTGTTAATAATATTAAAGGCTCCAGTTTGAGCTAGATTTTTGAGGGTGTTATTTTCTATAATATATTCCTACTTTAAAAGATTTTCATGCATGTGTATGTGCAAACATACATATGTATAGTTTATTAAGCTTCAACAAACACAGAAAAAGTGGTAATATGGAGAAAAACCAAAATAAACTTATTTTCCTTTATCCCAAAAATACCCCTTTCCACATAGTGTGTGGCATTTATGGTTGTTTTTGGTCGGCTGAGAAACCATTTTTTTATTTTGCACATCCTTTCGGCGCAACGTAGATTGCATCAGACCCTATCCCATGTGTGCTCTCAGCATGGCCGCCGCTTTTATACACTCTCAGGGCTACTGCTGCCTTGGTAGCAGACCATATTTTAAAGATAAAAGCTCTTTGTGAGTGAGTGATTTCAGCACTGTAGGGGTAATTTTTTTTGGTTGGAGTTAAGATGAAGTGAACTAACCACCCCACATTTGACTGTTTTGTAAGTTTTGATTCTCCACTTAAGTAGGGCAAGTATGGGTACTTTTAGCCTGTCTCCTGCTATCAGCGATACCTCTTATTTACCTACAGCTCCCCGATGCCTCTCTAACCACATTTTGTGTGTTTGGTGCACTTGTCCTAATATAGACTCTTTTTAGAAGGCAGGTTTCAAACTGTGTGCAGAAAAAGGCCAAAGCAAATCGGTTTGGAAACAATTACAATATTGTTATTGCTTAACCCCGCCCCCCCAACCGTGGTCAACGAAAACGAACAAACTCGTAAAAACTACACGCTTATCTCCGATGTTGTAAAACTACAAATCTCTCAAATGTTGTCAATATGCCTTCTCGTTTGTTTTACAGACCGTTGTATACTGTTTCTATGAAATATATCCATACTGCTGTGAGGCTACAATTTTTAATAACCCTATTTATCTGTGGACTGTCACCATGTGCTGTAATTCATGAACACGAGAATCTAATCTTGCCTTTGCGTAGAGATCTGTACTGCAAATATAACATTTTTTGTGGTACTTAAGTCACTATTTAATTTTATATTGTTTGTAGCACTTAAAAGGATTGTATAAACTTGGTGTACAAAAATTAATATTTTTTAATTTTTTAAAATAATTATTTTCTCCGTCATTACCATTTTACAATGTTTAAAAGGCTAGAAATCAATCTGTATATTTCTGTTTCTGTATAGATCCCATTTCATGTATGGAAATAAGTTCTCTGAATATTTATTTACTAATATATTTATCTTTAAGCCATGTCTTATGTTCAGAGTGTATGAAAGTTTTGGAGTTTATTTTTTATTTTAAGAAATCACTAACATGAGACGTTGTAAATACATGGTAATTGCACACAAAGATTAAATATTCTCTGACCAAAAACTGATTTAAAATTTTAGTACCCATACAGTTTTGTAACAAAGTGTACAAAGATCTGTAAAAATACAGTTTTATCCAAGTGAAACTACATTGTTGGAATTTTTAAAAAAAAATTAATGGTGTGTTGTGACAAACAATGAGTTGACACACGGGTTGAAACAAATTTTCCAATGCTTATGAATCTGTGCTGATTTCTGTGTGCGCCCATGGGTATTACTACGAGGATATATGCAATATTTCAACACCATGGTTAAAGTGGAAGAAATTGTTTGGGAAAACTAGAAACTCATACCTTTAGATACAGCAGTTGCCTATTTATGCTATATTAACATGTAATATGTTACTTTAAAAGTTTCGCACAGAGGAATTTGGGACAGGTTTGTGCTCAGAACTTAAACATGTTTATCAGACACTTGCTCATTTACTGTGCAATCAGTTCTCCAGCTGTTGGAGTACCCTGCTCAAGGGCATGACGGCAGTTTCCTCTCTTAGGATTTGTACTAGCCACGGTCTGCTTGCAAGTTCAGTGCCTTTCCACTATTGCATTTATTTAGCGTACCGGGCCTTACTTAAACTACTCCAACGTTGATTTCCGCTCTTAGAATAATGCAACAGGATATAATCAGCCATGTTCATTTTAACAAGATCAATTACAAATTGCCAAAATTATTTTATTCAAAGTTCTGCTCCCAGAAAGATTCTGTTCCAACCAGAACCATGGTTCCTTTCTAACAAGAATAAATTTGGGAGCTAAGTTCTATATAAACGTTTTAGAAGCCACGCGAGAACACTTCTGATTAGTTACCAGGGGATATGCGTGGTCCCCCACGATGTTGTCTGAGACCTCCACCCCTGAGAACGAATCACTTTCCTCTTTTGTGCACAACCAATATAAAGAACTGAAATGCTGGCTCGATGCATGAAATTGCACAATCGAACCTTTCAGGACAGTCTGGTATCAACAGAAACCACGCACACTCTGCCCATAGTACTCTATGAGTATCATGCTTCTAATATTCATAGATAACTGACTTTTATTACATTTATTCTGGTAGAGTTTAAGAAAACACACACAAACTGAATGCCATTTAAGTCATCATTGGTGCACAATGGAAACGTGTGCAGCTGTGGGCGACCCACATACACTGACAAAGCGCTTGTCAGAGATGGTGTCGTTTTAATGGCTGGTCAGTATACCCCCAGCCTGCAGGAAGTCTCTGCCCCACCTTCCAGCTGTGAGGCCCTCACAGTTTGAAGCCTGAGTGAATGGCCACCACCCCAGCTGTAAGGTTGAAGAACTGAACTCTGAAGAAACCGGCGTCTTCGATCATGCTTTTGAACGTCAGCTAAGTAGAACAAACACAGAATCAGGAAAATAAATCCGCCCCTAGGACATATACCCTAAAATAGTGAACCGGGAGTAAGGCCTACTGTCTGTTTCTGAAAGATTAATTTAATTTCAGAGGCTATTCCAATCGGATGGATGTGACCAAGTACCCAAGCTAGAAGAATGAGTTTCTATTATGCTCATGACAGCTCTTTGCCAATCACGTCTGACATATATGGCCAAAAGTATGTGGACACCTGCTCATCTGATATCTCATTTCAGAATCATGGGCATTAATACGGAGTTGGTTCCCCTTCGGCGCTATAACAGCCTCTACTATTCTGGGGACTTGCTTCCATTCAGCCACAAGAGCATTAGGGTGCTGATGTGGGGCATTCCAATCAATTCCAAAAGCATTTGATGGGGTTGAGGTCAGTGCAGCTGGACACTGTGCAGGCCAGTCAAGTTCTTCCACACCAATCATGACAATTTCTGTATGGACCTTGCTTTATGCAAGAGGGGCATTTTCATACTGAAATAGGAAAGGGCCTTCCACAAACGGTTGCCACAAAGTTGGAAGCACAGAATCGTCTAGAATGTCATTGTATGCTGTAGCGTTAAGATTTCCCCTCGCAGGCCTAGCCCGAACCATGGAAAGCAGCCCCAGACCGTTATTCCTCCTCCACCAAACTTTACAGTTGCCACTATGCATTCAGGCAGGTAACATTCTCCTGAAATCGACCGAACCAAGATTCCGAGACTAGTGGAGAGCTTTACACCAAGGACAGACGATTCTTACACACTACGCACTTCAGCGGTCCTATTCTGTGAGCTTGCGTGGCCTATCACTTTGTGGCTGAGCTGCTGTTGCTCCTAGATGCTTCTTGATTTCTGCACAATTCCAGCACTTACAGGTGACCAGGTAAGCTCTAGCAGGGCAGAAAAGTAACTTGGGAAAGTGGTATTCTATGACTTTGCCACGTGCATATGTCACTGAGCTCTTCAGTACGGGCCACTATTCAGCCAATGTTTGTTACCCGTTTAGCAATGGAGTGGCTGAAATAGCCAAATTCACTAATCTGAAGGGGTGTCCACATACTTTTGACCATGTAGTGTGTATGTGAGGATACAACACAAATATAAGTTGCTTCATATCTTTATAATCCTCCCAAATAAAGGTCACCCGAGATCAGACGGAACGGAATCAGAAGAGAGAAATGGAGCATCTCAATAAGACCCGAGGGCAAAGAGTAGCCAGAGCGGCCCGCTACACTCACCTGGTCCGGGAAGCGACGGATACTCTCTACTAGGTACTGATAGGACTTCCAGTCTCCGGCGATGACTTCCCCCAGAACAGGGATCACCTGGAAGCTGTAGGCATCGTAGAGCCTACAACGAAACCTGAATGAGTAACTGCAGCAGTAGCAGCCAAGAAATCTGTCAGCTGTAGCGCTCACTCTGGACCAGGTCAGTAAAGATTCATTAAAATAATATTTGCTCAAAATTATTTACGTACCTATTAAATCTATACTGACAAAGCCAACATCAGTGGTGCCGATATTATTTAGCAGACAGTTCTAAAAATGAAACTTTGGTTTCAGTATCAAAGCCGTTTCATCGTAGACTCACAGATTAACTGCAGTAACCTGCGACTTCAAAAACATACAAAAGCTGCTCATTTTCTTTCCATTATGTCTAATGACTTCAAACCCTATTAAAACAGACCTAAACGACCTACTTCAGCTGCAACCTTTTCCCAAATAAATTCCCAACATTCAAGGTCATTTGCACTAACATGGCTGGGTCAAAGGAAAACCAAGCATATCATTTTCACTTAATGACGAGTTATTATGTTAGTAAATATTTTTAAGTACAACAGCAATGCATCAGCTATTTTTAACCATGTGTGCAAAAACAAATACTAACACCTTTCCACAACTGTTTACAAAATGTCACTTGTATTAATTGCATTCTCTTTTTTAATATATCATATTTTTCTTCATATAGACAAAGATGAATATTTTACCCTCTGTGCATGCAACTAACTTAATTAGGGGGCCAATTACTGCATTCCTTCAACCAATTTTGACAATGGCTCTAAAATCATGATATTCGAACCAAAACCCAAATCAAACACGGCAGGCTTGTAGAAGGTTATAATACATCACTGCTATATCAACATATCCCTAAATACAAATATAGCATAAAAAGGGTTAAACTACAGTTGGAACTGTTTAACATGGTACCAAGGTCCCTCTCCTTATAAGGAACACATTTGACTCAAGGGCCGATAGTCAATCATTTAACAATTTAAATTTTATTAAAATAAACGACATCTCCTCCGAGGCAGTTTATCTTACCGAGATGCAGCTTCCACTGATGTGTCCTTCTGACATTCCTCTTAACAGTTAATACATAAATAATAAATAAACTTGCGACATTTAAAAACCAATTCATTCACCATATGTTTGTACACTATGCATATTAGGTGATAATATAATAAGCCTGAAATATGATATGCATACTGCACAACCCATTGGTCACATGGTATAGAATCCTTTTGCTGCATGGCCCCCTTCATTGCCGCTTGCAGCCATATCTTTATCAGTGAAAATGTCCAAATTGGGCCCAAATTGTAAATATTTTGTGTGGCCACCAGAATTTTCCAGCACTGCCTTAAACCTCTTGGGAATGGAGTTCACCAGAGCTTCACAGGTTGCCACTGGAGTCCTCCTCCATGACGACATCACGGAGCTGGTGGATGTTAGAGACCTTGCGCATCTCCACCTTCCATTTGAGGATGCCCTACAGATGCTCAATAGGGTTTAGGTCTGGAGACATGCTTGGCCAGTTCATCACCTTTACCCTCAGCTTCTTTAGCAAGGCAGTGTTCGTCTTGGAGGTTTGTTTGGGGTCATTATCATGTTGGAACCACTGCCCTGCGGCCCAGTCTCCGGAGGGAGGGGATCATGCTCTGCTTCAGTATGTCACAGTACATGTTGGCATTCATGGTTCCCTCAATGAACTGTATCTCCCCAGTGCCAGCAGCACTCATGCAGCCCCAGACCATTACACTGCCACCACCATGCTTGACTGTAGGCAAGACACACTTGTCTTTGTACTCCTCACCTGGTTGCTGCCACACACGCTTGACGCTTGACACCATCTGAACCAAATAAGATTATCTTGGTCTCATCAAACCACAGGACATGGTTCCAGTAATCCATGTCCTTAATCTGCTTGTCTTCAGCAAACTGTTTGCGGGCTTTCTTGTGCGTCATCTTTAGAAGAGGCTTCCTTCTGGGACAACCACCATGCAGACCAATTTGATGCAGTGTGCGGTGTATGGTCTGAGCACTGACAGGCTGACCCCCCACCCCTTCAACCTC
>JAOVYW010000036.1:6681679-6703133 GCA_025775045.1 Hiodon tergisus | reverse complement strand
TGACCCGTGTACGTCCAGCGTTTTGTGTATTAACAGTGACCCGTGTACGTCCAGCGTTTTGTGTATTAACAGTGACCCGTGTACGTCCAGCGTTTTGTGTATTAACAGTGACCTGTGTACGGCCAGTGTTTTGTTGAAGTGGTTGGTTTTTGCCTCGTCCATCTCATTTTCACACTCAGACCTGCAGAGATGAAAAAAAGAAAGACACATGGTCTCATGACCACCTACAGACCGTATAACTGACACAACAGAAATGAAAAGATGTTATCGTCACACTTACATATCCCTATCTGGCTCCAGTGTGCCCGTTTTTTGGGCCTTTCCTGTAGGACGACATCCCATGTGAACAACATTTTGAAATAACTAGCCATAGCAAAACAATGATTTAACAAGCCAGCAAAAGTCTCTACAGACACTGAAATAACTAGCCACAGCAAAACAATGATTTAACAAGCCAGCAAAAATCTCTACAGACACCCGACACCGCTGCTGGATAAGCCAAAAGTAGCCGGCCACCGAATCCAACTCACCTGCACTGATTTTTACATTCATTTCAAAACACTGATTTGCCATTTGTTCTTTTATCCTGTGGAATGGAAATAAAATGCAATTATGGTGTAAACCATCTAACAATCACATGACACAATTGATCAGAGCCTTTTGTGTCTAATAAGCGGTGACATAGATATTAAATACACACACACTAAATATTTCAAAAATAAATTTATTATTTTTATATCTGGTGGTATATATATTGTAAAAAGTAACACCGAATACAAGACAAAAACACTGGACAAACATTAATGCGAATTATTTAGTCTAAAATGTTGGCATAAATTTGCGATCCAAATGTTTGTTGAATTGCAATTCATAAAAATAACGTGTTCGTGGCAGCACTATTTCATTTTAAGATGAAGGCATCGCCGTATTGAGTAACCAAATCTACCTGAGTATGTATGTAGGTGAATCTTCCTTTTTTCCATTTGGGATTGCAGACGTCTGGGAACTACTCAACGCCACAGACTCCAGCCTAGAAGCAATGCTCTCCAGCTCATCGAAGATGTCCATTTCGCTTTGGCAAGCTGTTACCGCTTTACTGCGGAAAAGAACAAAAACAGAAATTCTGTCATTCTGCACGTTTCATTATTGCTTCAGCGTACTTAACGGAGGCTCCAATGCATTCTAGATTACATAGTTTAGTTTATGTTGCATTTAATTAGTTTTTCGATCTCGCCGAAACACGTATTCCAGCCAACGTGCCGGTAAAACCATTTAAAAACAAATAGCTCGTTTTTTTTACCCTGTCAATGAAAACTAGCTAAAATTATGACTGGTTTTACATCATGATTTCCTCATTAAAAGAGAAGAGTTGATTTATACACAACAGGTCTGGCCCGACCAACTAGCTAACTAACTCTTTTAAGAATGATACCACAAACATCATTATCTTATTACATTTCATATTAAGATTGAAAATAATTTTCTATTACCTTACTGGGCACTCAATAAAAATAGTAATAACTATTTTCTTTTCGTTATGATGTCTTCTCGCCTTTTCTGGTATATAGCTTTCCTTGACGCTGTAGCGTTTAAAATTGATAGGTAACTGGTGGGTTCCGAATGTATTCATTGGTCAGAATTGATGTCTATCCTAAATACTGACTTTATCGGCTGTTCTATTGGCTCTCACCACCAACTGAATCTGCCGCCAGGAATCTGTCATTTGTCATGTGACCAACCAATTACGAAGAGGGCAAAATTCTGCGTTTATTATGGTAGGAGACGAGCAGATGGAAGTAAAACCGTTCTCTCTGTTTTAGACTGTTTAGTATTTGAAAACATTTTGTTATTTCGTCGTAATTACTTATTAATGATGATATGTGCGTATTTTAAATTTGGCCAGTAGTTAGCATAGGGTCATGGACGAGGTTGATTTTTTTTTTATATCACCCTATTAATAGTTTGGGGCTAGCTGTTCAAACATGTTGTAATTGAAGCATAAGACAGATAAACGTCAGTGGGATTAAAATATCAAATAAGTACCAAAAGGCATATTTCAAACGCTGCGGCCACAGGTAAGAAATTAAATGTATTTTGTACATCTGTAAAATTCCAGCTGTTGTTCATGACATGCATATCACAGAGTTACTAAAACTAGGACGTTCGCGTTGGTCGTATTTCATTAACAGATCTACTTTTTTTCTGCTGCCTTTTTTGTTTAATCAAAACCGTTTATCTGAACTGTGCCCTTCTGTCCTTTCTTTGATTTGCAGTGACCAGACTATTGTAACCCGGAAGAAGATTTAGAAGGTCGTCATGGGGAGCAAAATCAGTGGCAAAATGGCAGCTGCCAGTAGGGTCGTACAGGTAAATATGGTCGTAATTGGAGACCAATTATCACAAAACGTTTTAGACTTTGGCTCTGCAGAACTAGTGCGTTGTATGTTTTGTGCACGACGCAAAAGGCTTGCCATCCGTGTTTAAAAAAACAAAACAACTTTTGTAACCTTTGTGCTTTTAACGTCCTTGTGAGTCCTTAGGAGGAGTCTACACCCATCGATTAACAAATCATAAATTTAAGTAAAACTTAGTACGTTGAAATTCTGCAATTAATTAATATATTGAAACGCGAAAGTTAATTTGTTGAATTCGCGTTCAGCAGACAAAAAGCTAACTGGTTGTAAGTAGAGCTTAAGTTTAGAATGTATCGCTTTACTTCTTCACACACCCTTGTCGATACTGCCGTTGCGTACTGGCTAGCAGTCGAACTACTTAATATATACCGGATAGACGGTAGAACATTGTTAAAAAAGTAATTTCCTGTTGGCCAAATGTGCACCATTTAGGGACGGTTACGGGCCAGTTACAAGCTTACTGGACGTATCAGTCACAGGCTGATCTCTGGCTTATCGGTTTTAATGTGGCACTTTATATAACGTTTACTTTGCACTCTCAGACTGCGACTGACGTTAAGACCACGTTTTTATTCTAGTTTAAAACTGTGCCAATTGAAATCTGGGACAGATTTAGTTTTTTTAAGTGTCTGTGTATGTGTGCGTTCATAAACATTGAGTTTTGCGTTTATTCTTTAAAGGCTGTTAGACCACATACTCCTTTAATCAAATTCCCCAATCGACAGAGTGCCCTAAGACCTAATGGTGAGTGTTATACCCTTTAATTTGTGTTGTTGTGGATGTTAATAATAAGTATTTATTATTATTATTATTATTGTATACATATCACTAGTATGTCTAGTTCTTTAGTTGTGCATTGTGTGTGCAGTATCCAAGGTTATCAATTCCTCTGTGTATAGTTGACTATCATTCTGGGGGAGGTTTATTACTAATATTTTTCTGTGAGTCCAGAGGATTTGCAGTTTTTCCTGTTTAATTGTTCTATGTTAGCATTAATGTTGGTATGTTGCCTTGAATGTTTTTGGGTGTAAATGTATAATGCTGTTCATTTGTACAGAGGACCAAAACTGACTTTCATTTCAGTGCAAGAAGCATTAAAATTGGCTGTTGCCAGTCCGCCAAGATCTTCTCATGGGGCGCACGGTTCATTGGCATCTGTTCCGTCGGGGTTGAGACCCCCTGATCTGCCGAGCCGCGTCCCAGGCCCCCCCGATAGTGCTGCAACCATCAAAGAGTTCCCCCAGAGGTACCGCAGGAGGTCGATCTCCCTGGATGAGATGGACTACATTCAGGTTTGTGTCTACACTGCATCAGTCTGATTTGAGGCCAGCTTGCCAGAATGGATTTAGTTTGAAGCCAATGGCATATGTAAGTTATACGCGCGTGGACCCTTCAAACCCATGTCCTTAAAACCATCCCTCACCAGGCCAGAGACGTCTCTGCAAAAGGTTTATGGTCAAACTTGTCTTGACACATGCCTTATGTAGTTAGGCTTCATTAGCAATGTCCATAGTCCACTTAGCATTCCAGCTAATTCAGGTTCCTTCTGTTTTACAGCGTGGAGGACCGGAATGATCACCTGAATTTTCCTCGGCTGAGGACTGGAATGATCACCTGAATTTTCCTCGGCTCAGGACTGGAATCCCCTGAATGATCCTCAGTTGATCTCCTGAAGTCCTTATTTATGACTTTCTTCTTGTTTCCCTTAAACATATTTCACATATTTTCAAGCATTCTCTGTCTGGCCAACATCAAACGGGAACAAGGAAATCAAAAGTCATACGGAAGATATATACATAGTCTAATTGTTTTCTTTCTTCGAAGATTGTATGGTTGCACCATTGAGCTAGAGTATGTGTAAAATTTACTTCTTCGTTTAACGAAAAACGCAAGACACAAACACAGACATCATTAAAACAAACTTGCATAACCGACTGCCATTCTGTTGAACGCTCAGTGTAGTGTGTGTGATATAATCCTGTCAGTACTGACAGTTAAAAAGCAGTGGTTTTGGAGGCGGTGGATTTAAAGTTTACTTTTGATCCAAACGATTAAAGTATTTATTAAGTTGTGTGTCTTAGATGTGCTTTCATTGCATACTTTAAATCCATGTGCATGTCAGGAGTCATTAGGTAAAGAATATAAAGCAGGAGTGTTTTGTTGTTTACACATTAAAATAACCCCTTCCTCAGCTGTAGGGTAATGACGCGGTGGCTTAACTTTTAAGATACCGCAGTTTTGTGTATGCTGGAATCTCCTGCTGGCTGGGAAGGAAGCCAGACCCATTTCAGATGTCTGTATTTTAAGTGGGTTAGCTGAGGCCGGCTTCTTTCTTCCAACATAAAATTTTATATAGGAAAATGTTAGTTTAACCTCTTTATTTAAAAGACTTCACTAAGATTTCTACCAGTCATTTTATTACTGAGATAAATGGGAACCGATTACATCCTTTTATATAATAAAACATAAATAAATGATAGCATGGAATGAAAAATAATTTTTTTAAACTAAAATATGGTTTTAAACTTTATGCAATAGGAATTTCATTGGGGAAAAAAAATACAGACAAATAAATCCGGTTTTAATTCAAAACTAAATACTACTTAGCAATATACAATGTCAAAGTCACAATATGTAAAATACTAAGGGAGTATTCAGTACAAAAACAAAATTATGAAATAATATCTGCTAGCAGAATTACACTTTTTCAGGCTTATCACACAAAACCCATCTGGCGTTCCTCTAAAGTTATTTAAAATGCATACATTAATTTTCCAATAAATATAAATACATTAAACTGCAGTCGATCCAGGGAATTTTCATCACATCCAGGCTGATGTCGTTAAACACTGCACCAATCACAAGTACTTCATTTGGAAAGAACCAAAGCAATTCTAAACATTAAAGCGATGACCAGATTGGCACAAATAATATTAAAATGCCTCGCCTAGAAATAGATTCTTCGCCAGTTTGCCAAATGTTCTACTTCCTGTGGGGTCTTGTGCTTTTTTTGTAGGTATTGTATCGTGCCTCATAGGCTCGAAAAATGGTAAAATGAGAACAAAATTAGGGTAAAAATCACGACACTTTGACTTTCAGAGAATTCCGATTCCCAAATGGCATGTTGTGTCTGCAACATGGAGAGAATGAAGTTTGAATAAAAAGGTTTGCAGTTTAAGTCACTTTTTTTCTCTCCAAATAATTTGGAAGAATCTGGTTGAATGTGTGAACTAATAGTTCTACATGCTGTCAGAACAGCAAACTAAAACACTTTTTCCCCTGGGTTTAACTTTGAAATGCTTGTTTATGTTTTTTCAGATAAATGTTCATCTATTATAGTAACATTTTAATCTTCTAGGATTGATAGTAAACTCCTGGCGAGAACTAGCCTAGGTGCATATTAAAATGGGTATAGTAACTTCTAACACTGTCGTTTTCAAGAGGGCTGGTACACAAGTCAAGAGTGTGACAGTAAAGACTCTGGCGGGATTTGGCTAGCAGGGAGTCCTTTGTGGTTGGCGTGGTCTTCTGGACTTGAGGAAAACACAGTCACTCGTCCTCCTCCAACGCAGGCAAGAAGTCGGCAATGGAGTCCACCACGTAGTCTGGCACGTAGTCCTTCTTTTCCAGGAGATCGCTGTCCCGGTACCCTTGTGCCTCCGCCAGGGTGGACACCCCTGTCAGGGTGAGCACGGTGTCCAGCCCACAGTTGGCCCCAAACAGGATATCCGTCTCCAGACGGTCGCCCACCATGAGAGACTGAGCGGGATCCACCCCAAACTGGCTGGCAATGCACTCAAACATGAACCGGCTAGGCTTCCCGATCACCGTGGCCTTGCGGTTGGTCGCCGTCTCCAAGGCCGCGGTGAGACTGCCAGAACCTGCCGGCGCAGGGAGGGAAGGAGAGAGGTGTAGTACCAGACAGAAGGAGCCGACTATTGTCTCAGCAACCCCCTCCAACAGCTTTGTGAAAACAGTGGGTATATACTGCGCCAGTATTATTCAAATAAATGAAAAAAACGTAAACTAATGAATCGTCCGAGCTGTTTGGGAATCTTTTAACTCAATCTGACCAGTGTCAACTCTACATGGGCGGATAGTTTGACTTAACCTTAACAATACTCAAATAGTTGATCATTAAATTTTTTTTAACTTTGCACTGGAAGAGTGCGTTTACGGCTAGCTATGGCACGTGTGGAGACCGAATAGCCAGGTAAAAGCTGGGGCAACTTACCCGGTGTCACTCGCCCTTCCCTGAGCGGATGCCACGGATCGGGATCGGTGGCCAAAAACAGGCACTCGGTATTCCGCAGGTAACAACAGGCTTTGGCCAGTTTCAGAAAACTCAGCTTGTCGTCATAACCAACCAGAACGGCCTTGACGTCCGAATCTAATGGACAATCGACTATGGTCATGCCTGGTGTGTCGACTTCTTCCACATAGGGCACCCCAGCCTCCTGCAACTCCTTGTACACTCCGTCGCCACCAATGACAAAAACCTTGCCTTGCACGTTGGCCACGTCCCGCAGGTAAACCGCAGAACAATAAGCCGAACTGAAGATTTCTTCCATCGCGACATCCGTGAAGCCCAATCTGCAAAACTTCTGTACGTAGTTCTCCCTAGGCCTGGTGCAATTATTGGTTACGAAAAACACATTTTTCCCTTTCTTTTTTAACAAACTAACAACCTCCGGTGCACCGGCGACAGCCTTTTCGCCATTCCAAATGACTCCGTCGCAATCAAAAAGCACGCTGTGTTTACTGTCCAGTATATCGCGTATCTGCGATCCTCGGATCTTCTGACAACCTCTGCTACTCAGAGATCCTGCCATTCTGACTGATGGTGCCGCTTATCTTTCCCAGCAGTCACCCGTCAACCAGTCTGGCTTTGGAAACCGATCGAATTACGTCACTGGAAAACAGACAAGGGCGTTTTTGATCAGCTGTTCCACTTTCACCTGCCTCCGCTAACCGGGGGCCAATACGGATACACAAGACTGCTCTGCACAGTCCTCAGACAACGCTAATGCGTAGAATTCAAACCTACCATTACCCAACTCCTGAAGAAGTGGGCAATCATGTCTCAAGCGAGCCTTATTGCAGAACATCCCTTCCTCCCCGTTGGTTTGGGCCGTAGGCCACACCTCTCGACAAAATCAGTCCAATAGTAAGCTGAATATGTGCTGAGAATGACAAAGGTAAGCGTCTGCTAAAACTAAATAGTAATTCCGTTTTATGGAGCAAACATACCTAAATGCCATAATACTTTACATTAAAATGAATGTTTTAAGGACAATAAAACTTGATGTCAGATAAACAAATATCTTGGATTATACAAGAACAAAACCACACAAAATAAAACCCATGTAACTGAAAAATACCACTATTACTGGTGGGGTTGCTCTTGATTCTGGAAAACAATGCTTGCGTTTTGACTGCAAATCCCTCAGAAAAAACGTGTGTGTGTCAGGGTCGGCGCCAGAACATAGGAACGGACGGGCACTCAACTTTGACAGGGGGGCATTTTGTTCACCTCACATAGCTTTTATTAAGTGTATAATTAACATTATTTCATGGAGAGAATTCAGCTGAGGGCACACAGTGTCCTTTTTGGATGGGCCTGGACCCCCAAGGCCCGCCCCTAACGCTGACTCTGGTGTGTGTGTGAAGACAACAGAAGTGATTTTGGTCGCAGAAATCAAGAGGGAATCAGTGGGAATGGAAAAATGACCTACCTTATTATTCCAGTACCATTTTCATGTTTTAGCAGGAAATGTGAAAGAGAAAGCAACCATTTTGAACATTAAGACAATCCATTTTGTGCATCCAGCAGTATGGATGAGTGAACAGTGAGCAAGTCTCTCGATAAGGGCATTAGTTAAGAAAATGCCCTTATGTAAAATGTAAACTAAATACAATTGTGACCGGATTGGAGGGATCTGGCACTGGAGATTGATGTCACGCAACAACACAAATACATTATTGATATTCAGTTTAGGTTTCAGTCCTTTAGACTTAAAATCTCTCAGATGCCACCCAACCAAATAAAGCTGATTCCAAAGGGGTTAGGGTTAGCCCTAAACATGGCAGAAAATCATTAAATCAAACAGAGATCCACACCAAGATTTCCAGAGCTTTATTTCTGGATCTGTACACCAGGTATTAAAGTACAACAGAAAATACAAAATAATGCTAGACAAACCAAAACAGTTCAGTCTTTATGTACAAATATTATAAACAATAAAGATTTCATCTGGAACATTTCAGATAGTAAATGTAGCTTTGATTGTCTATATTTCTGGTTTAATATATATATTTATATCTATATATATTTTCTTGTCTTCGTTTGTTTAAAAGTGGCTTCTTTTACAAATGAACACGGACCAAAACAAATTGAGATCTGCACTCATATTTCTCCCCCAACTCTAAAATAAAAATAGAAAAATTAATATAGTGTTTATGAAAGCAATCTTATACTAAATATTTATTTAAAATACATTTTTTAATGACAGATTTCAGTGGAGGGTTTAAAATAAGACACACTTCCTATTGTTAAATTTCCATTACGATTACATTCCAAGTTTCTTTCTCTATTATTTTGTACAAACTTTGGATAAAATAAATATCACTGCACCACTACCTTTGCTAAAGCGAGAGCGGAGGCCATGGAAAGACGGGGAGATGTAGTTTCACCACCAAAGTGACCCAACTGAGAGCTGCTGTTAAAAGGTGCACAAGTAGGTACACTATTGGGTACACTATTGGGTATAGTTTAATGATGGGCTGGAATTAAAACATAGGAGTAGGTAGTCTGGGAAACCCAAATTAACACAGCACCAGGTAATTAAAATCAAGAGTCATTTCAGGACCCAGAATGACACCACAAATGATGTCCTTCTTTACAATTGTTGTTCAAGGACACAAAGCCCATCAGACTATTGGAAGGTTATTATCTCAGACTCAGTGGACGACTGACTCAAACTAAAACACAAGAAAAAAAATATTGCAAGGGTTTCGAGTGCGTGCACAAGTCCCGTTGCCTCAGCTATTGAGTGGCCGGAGGGAGATGCGCGGACCGCCGTGCGCTGACGTGACTGGGTCGGACTTCCCAGCTTTCTTAAACACCGGTGGTATTCCTTCTCAACAAGTGCAGCATCCGGCAGAAGCTTCACAACCCAACACTGCAAGTGAACATCGCACACACGTTAAAGCCCACAATCCCTCTCTCCATTTCTGTCCAAATAAGGACAAAATTCAACCTTCTCAGCTTACAAGCTAAATAAATGCAAGCGTTTCGTGGGTTTAGTTAGTTGCACGAAACAAACTGCGTACCTCAGCTTGGAAAAGTGTCACTTTACACATTACTGATGCTGGATCCTGTGACGGGAAGATTGAATTCTGTACATAGTGGACATCCATCCAAGCCATTGGAACCTCAAAAATGTCCAAAAGAGGCAACTGACCACTGTCACGACACAGAGGGGATGGAGGTCTGCTGAATGCTTCTCCATCAACACTTTAAACACCTACTCCCTGACAGCTTAGCCACAACCCAGCAGCTGTATTTAAAAAAAAAAAAAACTAAAACACCATTGACTATGAGCTTAATGTGTCATCAGGTAAAGCAGTTTTTAGTGGTATATTTAAGTGAACAATCAGCATGCATTGAAGCCACCCTCCAGCCACAGACATACATATATACACATATATATATATATATATATATATACATATATATATATATATATATATATATATATATATATATACACATATATATATATATATAAAGACAATCCAAACATACAACATAAAAAAGAACATGTAATGTCTGTACATATTTACAAATTATTGCCTTAACAAGAAGGAAGTAAAATAATATTTGTCTGAACACAAATTTATGAGGTCAAATACTTTTCAAGACTACCTGGTGACTATATATATATACACACACACACACACACACACACACACACACGTCAGCTCTGCATCAGATGAATCTGTCACGGTGATCAACCAGTTAGTCTAATAGGGATTTCACAATAGAAACAGAATTACTAGAATGGTGGTTCAAACCCCCTACTCGTTAAAAGTCACTTCTGGAAGGTCCTAATGAATGGAAACCTTTTTTTTATTTTATGTGATCGAAGCTACTGCCACTACAGAACATCAGATAACCATATTGTGTATGCATGCCCACTCCAGACTCCCATGTTGGACAACATACTTGTAAGGAAATCAAAATAAGAAATGTACTTCCTAGTAATTCAACATATATGCACTCCATGACTGACATTCATAATTCTCTGGTTCCCCTGAAAGATCTCTTATGGAGCCTACTTTCTATGTTAAGATGCATAGATAAACAAGGTAAACGTTCTTCTCTTACTGCATTGATTAACCTGGCAACGATGTCCACAGAATCTGCTTTTTGCACAAGACCCCGTGGCTGATAAACTAAAAAAATCCCCATGATCCCATTCTCTTCCATCAGCTTAATAACGGGACAAAAGCCCTCACAACAACCTGAAACTGACCCAGGGAAACTGTAGGGACTACTTTACAGAACACTTTGCCATCAGATCCGAGGCTACCCTTGGCCAGGGTGTACATAGGCATAGCCCCCCCCCCAAAACAAAACAAAACAAGTCAGCTAAACCAAATGTGTTCATGCACACCTATTAAGCTAAAATAATGGTACCAACATCAGTCAAAATGTAACCATCCTCATATGTGGCAAAAGAGAAAAGCTAAATATCCAATCCGTTTCAAATGAGGTTTTTCTGCTTTACAGTTGCGTCAATAAAGCAATGGTAGGCATCTACTTGACAATTACTAAACCTATGACTAGTTGCAATCCATATACATCTCCCTCCAGACAAAACTTCAGTTTTTTCGAAACAGATTAAAGCTTTAAATTTCTTGTTTATGCGCTTAACTAGCCCAGAAACAGCACAGACCAGTGCATTCCTACACAGTGGAACAAGCGGCAGACTGGTGGCCAACGCCTTGGCGCCTACGTCCAAACCAAATGCAAACTTGTTAAAACCAGGTAGCGCCTGTCTCCTGGCCATTTTCCATCTACCTTCATGAATACCGTGTGCAAGTTCGAGACACAACCAGTGGCTTAAACACATCCCCACACACCCACGCGGGGCAGGTCACAAGGAGGGTGACCAAAGGAGAAATAAAAAATAAAAAGCACAAATACCCAAGTTGAGCCAAGCAGCTGGATGCATTGGTGACTGCGCCTCAGTCAAGGTCAAGAGTTTCTACAAGTTCTCCATGTTCAGAATCTCAGGCTCACGCGTTCAAAAGCTGGGTCGGAAAGTCGAACGCAGACAGCTGGGTTTGCCCCAGTTACATGACTGGGTATGATCATCCACACTGACAGAACTGCAGCATTTCTGCCGTAACAAACTGCACAGACAAGAGCACCGGTCCATCTCACGTTTTGGACTGGGCACGGACTTTTAAAATATCTTTCTTTTGGACACACAGTTAAAACGGCAACACGCATAACTGGAACTATACACAGACGCGCTGACCCGGACAAAATAATACTTCCCATTAAACAGCTGGGCTGGGCTTCTGGCTATGAGGCAGAATATGGTGGTGAAGCCGGTAAAGTTGGGGCTATTTTACTCTTGTTCAGGTTACATACTTAACCCTAAAACAGCAGACCAGTGACGAACGTGTGTCTTAGCTGAAAATACAGGACAAGGAAGGGGGGGGTGAGGGGGGAAACCCTCGGGTATAAAATGCTACGTTTGTCAGGGTGACTACCTGGCTTGTCTTGGTACCTGTAAACACTGATATTCCTAAGTACCAAATAATAAAAATAAAAAGGTATAATAAATAAATATTACAATGTAACGGTTCTGGCAGTCATTCGGGGTGGCTAGAACACCATTGGTTGAACAGACAATGGTGAAGTTCAAAGAAGCTTTTTTGGAACCAGGAAAGAGAGACAATAGATCAGACATTTTGGGTTCCACCGGTATATACGCAAATAGACGTATGTTACTTCCAAATTCAGGACTGCAAAAAATAAATGGCTATATCAACTCTTGAGAAATCAAGATTTTAGTTCTATACGATAAAAGACATCACTGATGTCATAGTAAAAAAAAGAAAAAAAATGTAAAAAAAATTTTTATATATATATTTATATATAATAAAAAATTCCAGTGAATGAGAATATGTACAGATTTGAGGAGCCGCGTGCCAGCAGTCACTCGGACTGCAGAGCGGCAGGCTGTGGGTGCTGTGAGTGCAGACTCATAAAACCGTTGGGCTCACTGCCAGACAGGCTCCCGAAGTCCGTGACGGAGACGGCCATCTTGGCGCTGGTGAAGCCCACGCCGAGGTCGGCCACCGTCACGTCGCTGACCAGCGGCTCGGCCAGGCCCAGTTTCAGCCGCTTGGAGGGCCGCTCGCAGTCCTTCCCGCAGACGTTGATGGAGCCGAGCTCCGAGTGGTAGAATCCGCCGTCCAGCATGTTGAGGCACTCGGCGTCGCCGCTAGCAGCGTAGCCCAGGGGCTCTCCGTGGGCCAACGCCCCCCGGTGGAGGCCCTCCAGCTGGGGGAAGCCGAAGGAGTCCAGGCAGCCGCCATCCGCCGGGTTGCACACCGTAGCCACGCTGTTAGTCAGCGCTGGGGATCAGAAAGAGGCAGGGTTAGCGTCACAGGGACACCGCGATGCGAAGCCATTCATAATGAGACATTTACACTAAAAATGGGCATTACAGCACAGTCCGTAATTTACCTTAAGGGTGACCTGCAGAGTGCACCCTAACTTAGTGACTTACTGTGTAGGAATTTATGACAGCCTAAAAGCAGGCCCTGTGTGGACACCTTGTAACCGTCATCCCAATCTGCACTTTGCACTGTAGACTGTAGAGAGCACCACAGAAGGATAGTTTCCAAACTAGTCTGAGTTTCTCATTGGAAGAATCAAACTTCGATTGTGTAATTAATCAATGTGAAACTTTGGATTTTTTACAGGCAGAAACCCCCCATACATCCACATTAGATTGGATTTAAAAAGACAGAACCATCAGGAAGGGGCACAATGCCACAGCATCACAGCTGTCCCCCGGTGCCAAGAGCACACAGGGTCTGAGACCACCTCCACACCCCCCAAGCTCACCGGTGAGGTCGCTGGCAGTGATGGAGTTAAGGAGGCTGAGCTGCTGCTCGGTGGGGGGCTCCATCCTGCCCCCAGCAGAGCACGCCGAGGGTGGGCTATCCACCGCCAGGCCCTCTGCCTCGTCCACCAACCTGTCCATTAGGTCCCTGGGGGGGGGGGGGGGGGAAGTGCAACAAATACAAATATAAAGTCACCCAGCAACAGTTCTTACCCAGGCGCCGACAACTTGACAACATCCTGTTCATCTCCCTCCACTGGCTGAATGTGTGGTCCTCAACCTCAAGATAACCTTAAGTCTTGACGCAAGCACCTCCACCTTTCTCCTGCCAGATCTCCATGCTTCACAGTCCTGTGGCCTCTCAGCACACACATCCCAGCCACACCTGTTCTCCCCAACAGCAGAAGCCATTTTGTCACATAGAGTTTAATAAGTCCCAGTCCAGATTCAGATACAGGGACAAAAACCTTCTGTAATCACAGGACTGGGAGTTAAACTACTACTGGTGTCAGCGCCATTTCACGTGATCGAACGTTTAATGCCGATCAGTCCTGTCAGAGCGTTCCAGGTAAGAACGCCAGCGCGGAAATGCGCAGTCTCCATCGGACGTTGAGGGCGTGGGAGAAACAGAATTCACTCACGTCACTCCTGGGTAACTGCTGAATTTCTTCTTCCCGAAGCGGGTCTGCTGGACGAAGAAGTCGAAACGTTCAGACTTTTTCCAGACGTAGTAGAAGGCCACGCACTCGGCGACGGTCCTCGTTTTAACCTTCACAGCAGGAGAGGAGTGGCGAGTTAGCAAGTTGACAACGCATAACTGTCTACAACAGAACATTTGCATTTTCAAACACTAATTAACAATCACACTTGACATGCCAAAAAAAGCAGGTCATCTTGGAGGACCTCACCGATTAATCTACTCATCCCAAACCTTAATGTAATGTTATTCAGAGTTTTTATTCAACAACATACAAACTGAAGGACACCATAAAATATTAGTCAAGGCATTTTTTAAACGACACAAGAATATACCCTTAGACACACTGTGGAGCGTACCTTGTGTTTCTGTATGAGGTGGAAGTTCTTGTCATAAATCTGAAGAGCATGTTCAAAGTTTCGACACTCTTCCTCTGACCACGGAAGACCATCCCCTGCAAAAAGGATGCGAATGGAACATTCCGTTATCGTCCCACGAGAGAGGACATCTCATGGTACACAGTCTAAAGGAAGCCCAGCAGACACTCACCCTTTGAGCACTTAGCATTGCTCCGATGCCGTTTCAGTGCTTCGTGGGTATTGTAGTCGCACTTCATAAGCTCGTATAATGCCTAGAGAATGAATGCAAAGAAACCAGTTGGATTTTGCACCAACAAAAAACAAACTGGATTTAAAAAAAAAAGTTAGGAACCATTCCCACAAAGACAAACGTACTAATTTTTAAGTCGGATGTAAGAAATGTCTTTCAGCCCGCCCTTATGGAGGCTTACACAAACCCAAGGCCTGGGCGCTCACCTGCTCGTTGTCACGAACCAGTGCTCCTTCTGTGGCTCCTGCGGGTCTTCCATCAGTGGGCCGCAGTGACGCATCGCACAGGAAGTCTCTCACTCTGCTCTCGGGCAGCGCCCCTGGTTTCCACAGCAGCTGATCCTCGTCCTCGTACGCTGTGAGGAAACGGGCCAAAACGTCCAGCGTTAGCGCCCAGCAATGCAGCAACACTGCTTATACAATCGCTGCTTAGCCAATTAAACTCTCTGCTTACTCTCCCCCCAGGGGGGGGTTCAAGATAAGAACCCATGAAAGAAGAAAACCTCATGCGTAATACAGAAAACCTACCTTTCTCATCACCATAACTGCAGAGGTGGGAGGGAACTTCAGCCTGGTATTGAGACCCTACCATTATCTCCTACAGGAGGAAAGAAATGAAAAGTGACATTTAAATGACATCTCACTGAACTAGCTGTATTTTGCAGCACGCTGCAGGGTGGGGTGAGGGGTGGTGGGTAAATTAAATAATTTTAAAAATAAAATAAACCAGCCTTCTTGGAGTCCTCCGGACTCACGCCATCTTCCTCTCCTTCAGACTCCTTGTCCCCATCGTATATAGTGTTAGCTGAAAGGACAAAATATTAGATGTGAAACATTGTCCACCATCTTAGGTTCACCCTGTTCAACAGACAGAACCTACTACGAGCTTCCAGTTACAACAAAAAGTAGAGCAAAGTGTCACATATTGGCTAGTAACGACTTTAATGCCACACCGCTAATGAGGTAGACAGACTGTCAGTGCCCTTTTAACACAAACTAAGAGTTTTTAAAAATCTCTTCAAGTCATTAATTCTGTTGGCACGCATTGTACAGCTAATCCATGTGAGAGAGGCCTTTTTTTTTTTTTTTAAACCTAAGAACAGGTTAACCCAAAAACTGCGTATCAGATATTTTACAGTTTCAAAAATAAAGTCAGGACCATTTGAATCTTGTTGGATATCAGATAAACAGGGATTAGTACTAGTTCCCCCTAATGGTAGATGAGAAGACATTTCTCATAAGGAATTCGATGTACAGGGCCGTATTCCCCAAGTCTTTCTGCATCGTTTTTATACAGAATGTCAGATCTTCAAAAAGAACCCAACATCAGGTAAGGGACCCAGGGTGAACAAATGAAAAATTGTTGATACTCATTTATGCATTAGCAACCACAGCCCACATGTGAAAATGTAATCGCCCCTTTAGCAACAATAACCGCAACCAAAGGCTTCCTGTAGTTATCGACTAGTCTCTCACAGCAAGTTTTGCCCCCTCCTCCATGCAGAACTGCTTCAATACCATCTGTGGGTTTTCAGACTGAATAGGTTGAATTTCTTGTCCTTCAACCATTCAGACTTGCGTGTAGGTATCAGATCATTGTCTTGCTGCAGGACCCAGCGGCGCTTCAGCTTTAGCTCACGGGCGGATGGCCTTACATTCCCCAGTACGATTCTCTAATACAGAGCAGACTGAAGGCAAGGTGTCCAGGTCCTGACGGAGCAAAGTATTCTCAACAGTCCCACAGACATGCTTGACTGTTGGTATGAGGTTCTTACTGCGGAACGCAGCGTTTGGTTTTCACCAGACACTTCAGGGCCCATGTTTGGAACATTCTTCCAGAACATCGATCTAGGGGACTATACAGTTGTATTTTTGGCCCTTCCTTTTCTTCTTGATGAGCAGTAGTTCCGCCTTACCACTCTTGTGAATCCCATTTTTGCCCAGTCTTTCTGGTGGTTAAGTCAGGAACACTGGCCTTAGCTGAAGTAAGAGGCCTGGAGTTCCCAGAATGATGCTCTAGAGTTATTTTTGACTGCATGGACTATTTTATGCCTTAGGATTTTATGGGGATTTTATGCCCTAGTTTAGGAGATTTTGGGCCGGATGGCCACTCCTGGGAGGACTCACTACTCTCCCAAAGTTTTTCCATTTGGACAATACATCTCTGAGTAGGGTTTGGTGGAGCCTCAGAGCTTGAGAAGAGGCTCTTTAACCCGTTCTAGACTGAGAGGCACCAACAACTTTTTTCCAGGGATCTTCAGGAATTTATTATGATCATGGCATGATGACCTCTAGAATCTGTGTGCTTACAACTTCAACCCGTCAAAGATTTATATTGACAGGGCTAGCCCAAATCAGGCTTGATTGTTACCCAAAGTACTCAAACAGCTAACCCTAATAGTCCATTTAATTGGGTTGAATTAACTAAGGGGAGCAACAACTTTTCAGCACCAAAAGGCTGCATGTCCAGCCCCGCTCAGACTCCCTCTTTATAACCTGCAATAAAAATCTGACCAAATTCAATGTGGAGAAAAACGTGCTACAATACAGAAAAATCAGAGAGCGGGCAAATGGTTCTGCACAGACCTACACCTTAATATATATAAATTTGGCACAATTCTAGAATTAATATCCTGCCATAAAGTGACTTAACATAGGACAACAGTAAATTAACCCCTACAGCTCCACAGTTGGGTTCCCCTTTGAAAGTTTCCAGCAGAGGAGAGGCTTACACTACTATGGCCAGACACTGCGTTTATAAATGGTCACACTCACCTCCTTACATCAGTGTGACCGAACGGAAAAAGCACGAGGACAGAACTCACATCTAAGGGTCCTGGGGAAGAAGTCTGTGGCTTCGTGGGACGTCACGGACGGGGTCAAATCGTCTGCAGAGGACTGGGTCTCTTCTTCATAGTCCCCTGAAAGGAGGTCTTTCGCAATTTCCTCCTATTGAGCAGCAAAGTGATCAGAAAGCATTTAACAACACAAACACAGACGACTGACCCTGCAGGACTACATTAAAAAGTAAGACTCCAGTGAGATTGAGTTTACACGTTTTACGTAAGTATGAAACAAAACATGGCCAATATGCATTGTTCATATCTACCACTCCACAGCCGTAGGCAACAACCACAGGTCCTTCCAGTTCCCAAATCCAATCATTCACATTTAGACATGCACCCCCCCCACCCCACGGCACTGACCTTGTCCAACGTCATGTCGGGCAGCTCGTCAGTCAGTTCACCCGAGGAGCTGCCCATGCTGGATCCCGCGGCCGTGCTAACGGACGCCTCGTACCGGTAGATGGCCAGCAGCTCATCCAGTGGCATGGTGCCCTCCTGTTACAAAGGCCAGTGTTAAAAAATACAGACATGCAGAACACCCCCCCACCCACATATTGCTTACATAAAAAGTATGTTATTCCAGAGACAAAATCTTTAAATGCTATTTTTTTTAAAAGCAAAAATGTAATACTTGAAACAATTCCCCCTAACCTTCTTACAACACAATAGTAATTAGCTAAAATATGGTACCCTTTCCAAATCCGCGATTTCGGCTCGAAAGTTCTTTTCGCCATCAAGCAACTCCTCCTCCTCCAATGTACGCTCATCGTCGTATTCGTGGACCAACATTTCTGCCGTTGGATCAAAGTCATGGTCTTCTGAAGACAAAGACCCTACTGCCGTAAAAACACAGAACGAGTAGGGGACTTAAACAAGATATACTAGTTCAGAAACGTTAAACCTTAATAATGCGTTCCATCGTGAATCTGAACCGTACTCTTAATTGTAACATAAACGTATAACGTTACCAACTACATGGGGCTCGGGTTCAACAGCAGAATGTTTAGAACGAGATAGCCATATATTAAAACATAATAAATAACAGACGGCGGCTTAATAGATATCGATTCATATTTAACACTGTAATTTTAAAAAAAAAGCACAAATAATAAAAACGAAGCAAATGGACTCGTAGCTCATTAAAGCTTCACGGTTTAAAACTCACCTGGGCTCGAACTTCCAAAGGAAGCCTGCCAAATAAAATAAAACGAATACATGGTTAAGTAGAATAAAAACCGTAAACCTCTCAGCCTATTATTCACAAACGATAGTTCAAAATATTTTCGTGAATACTGTCGTAATATAATCGACAATGTTACATTGCTGCATTGTCACATCGTCAGCAAATAAATATATAAAGTAATTAAATAAATAAAATACCAACACTCGTTTTTTTCGCCAGACAAGAGCTATAATCAACAAATAAATATCGCTTTGCTATAACGACAAAACGTAACGGGTCGTTTCCTTCTACTTAGTCGAATAAAAGGCATCATCGGTCTTTAACAATAACATATTTCAACCGTGAAGGTAACTATCCATACTGTCATTGCGCTCCAAAATTAATCTAATAAACCAAAACCAAGGCAAAAAAAAAAACCCAAAAAACCAAACAATCTTTCTGCAACACAGTCGCAATCTCTTCATTGTGTACAAATGTATATTTCAAAATTGCATATTAATACAAACACGACAAATAATGAACGTAACAAATATGTTTATTTTTACTATATATTTAGCTAGCTAGCAATCATTCACCACGGCTGGGTTTACGAAACATTCTTACAGTCCGTATTTGATAGGGACGTAGCGGCCTAGTCCCGTAGGATCCCGCTTTACATTCAAACAATTTTTATATGCCCGATTCAGTTAATTTAGCCACATAATCCAACGCACAGCATTAATACAATTTAATTAACATAATTGAATGAAGTCAACAGGACAAAATTGTCTACATTGTTTTTAAAATACAGATTTAAAACAGGATGCTCCTTCACTATTTTCCTTCTTACCTCCGCCATATTGGTACCTTTAGGCTAATAAGCTGGCTGTAGTCCGGTACCCGGATCGACTCAGCAAGCCAATCGGAGACCATGGATACATTTTTAGTGACAACTAACGTAGAGAGAAGGTATCTTAATTTATCCAAATGTACGAAGTCAGTATCAAAAGTGCCTTACATCTTGCTGGAATGTCAGTTAGTAACTGGTAAATTGTTACGACTGCGTTTCTTACACTGTAGTTGGAATTGTCAATATCTACTAAAACATACGTTTTAATAAGTCAAAAAACAAAACTATCCGTTTATTTGCCTTTTAATTGTTAATTATATATATTTTTTGATACCGGTTTGATTGAAGTTACGGAAAATGAGTGTGGCTACATGTGTGGCACGGTTATACTATATAGTTTTTTTGGTCAGTTTTTATTTCTACCATGTGGTCTCTGCATCTGTCTCAACACATTGGCGAGGCTCCAAACTAAGCTTATACCATGCTGGTCTAACGTCCAAATATCCACAACCCCTGTTTAAACGGCTGGTTGTTCATCCAACAACCAGGTCGCAGGTTTAGTGTTCTTGCGCGAGCATAGCCAGTCACAATATATACCCCAATGAGCCCCTGGCTTAATCAAAGACGTAGGCTACCTGATTTTATATTGTCTTTACGCAAAATGGCCATGCATGGGATAGATATCTTAAATATTTGAATTACTATGTACCAAGGCCCAACCCCATAGATTTTGACTTGCCTAATTTTACATTTACATTTGTTAGTGGCAAATGCTCTTATCGGAAAGTATTTGCCAGTTAAGGTGAGGGACATGGTCTTAATAAAACCCAAAAAGCATGAAACGCAGTGTAACAGCGTCTTATCATTAAGCCCTAACCATCCTGCATGAGGAGACTTCAGTGACTGAGGGGGGTGTAGTTGTCAGGTGTGTTTGTTATATAAAGGCTGGAGTGGCGGCCGGCGGCCGAGGGGGAAGCAGGACATTGGGAAAGATCTGATCTAATTAAAGATGAAAACACTGAGCAGAACATTAGGTGGATAATTGATAAGTCTAAACTCTGGTGTGCTTTGTGGTTTGTATGGAGAAGAAATGTGTTAGAAATGTGAAAAAGTTTGAACAAATCAGATGTGCTTAGGCCTGGGTTGTCATGTGTGTCTGCCATGCAATTTCAATTGCAAATTTTGCAATTGAAGCAAGCCACATACACACTGCCTGGTTGTTATCATGCAGTGGCAGTAAACCACTGATTGCCTGTGGTTCTGAGTTTACTACAGAGATCTTTGAATATGGCTGAAAAAATGTCTGTGATTGGTCCCGTTGTGGACCTAATGCAAAACCTGGTCCTTTGAGTAGGAATCCCCTCCCTGGCGGACTTGTGACCAAATACAGGGAGCAGAACCATGATTATGTAAGCATTTGATGGATGGTCTGCTAGATTGGCATTTGACGGATGGTCTGAGTGATTGGCATTTGACGGATGGTCTGAGTGATTGGCATTTGACGGATGGTCTGAGTGATTGGCATTTGACGGATGGTCTGAGTGATTGGCATTAGATGGATGGTCTGAGTGATTGGCATTAGATGGATGGTTGTAAGCATTTGATGGATGGTCTGAGTGATTGGCGTTAGATGGATGGTCTGAGTGATTGGCGTTAGATGGATGGTTGTAAGCATTAGACGGATGGTCTGAGTGATTGGCATTAGACGGATGGTCTGAGTGATTGGC
>JAOVYW010000036.1:6652687-6675733 GCA_025775045.1 Hiodon tergisus | reverse complement strand
TTCATGTGTTCAATACTTTTTCCCTGTGTCATTTCACATTATTACACATAACTTAATTTGCTGAGCTCATTTGTTTTCATGTCAATAGCACCTTTGGAAATATATTTACTGAGAGAAATGGTGACGTGTTCAATACTTATTTCACCCGCTGTATAAAGTTAATGTTTTTCACTCAAATAAAAAAAATCTGAAATCAAATCCATGTGGAAGGTTGGTTATCCAGTGCCAAGTGGCAATCGCTTTGCTTGATACAAATTAATGGGATTAGGTCAGGAATAAGCATTTGAATCACACCATTTAGTTGCCATGCTCTTATTGGACCTGCTCTGATTTTTCTTTTCCAGCACTTTCCAGAAAGCCAGGATCATCCCCAATCCAGTCACAGCTAACACTTAGAGGGCAGGTGAGCGATGGACCATTCTAGCCATGGCAGTCTTTTCCAGGATTGTCCACTTGATGTTTACATTAATACGTGAACCGCCTGTCTATCACAATCAGGAATTACATTTCTTTAGATTGCTTTAAAAAAAATCTAGACGGGCAATATAAAGATGTACACCTGAACATAAAGCTGTAACTGTAATTGTGGAACACTGCAGTCGTCAATGGTACTTCTCCATTAGTAATCATTAACATACAGCACGATCTCATTGCCTTTACATGTCTGAGCTACCTGTAATTTATATTTCATTGCAAGGGTCAGCTTACTCTTAGAACGTTTGCTATCATGAATGAATGTTTGAAAATGCTGCAAGCTTTAAAACTTAAACCTAAAATGTGCATAAAATGTTACCATGCTACATTCGTTATTGCAAAGTACAAAAATCTGATGACCCGTGTAAGCATGAGAAGTATAATCACAGCCACAGAGCAGCAAAAAGACAATTTTTACTGGCAACAGTATTTGTGTAAACTAAGTTTTAATAAGCTAGCTAGAAATGACCCTAACCCTAGTTAGTTTAAAAAAAAAGTTTTATTATTTTGTAAATGCAGAACTTATATATTGGTGTTCATAGGAGTGAAGTTAAATGAATTTAAGCCCTCTTAAATATAATAAACAAAATAAATTTCAATGAAGCGTTGTTAAAGTTGCCATTTTTAGACACCACCCAATATCCCAGTGATAAAATCATGGTTGCAGGCCTATCAAGTATAGGCTATTCAATCAGCGCCTGCGTGTGTTATGGTTTGACCTGAAACCAAGGTTACATACACTAAGTAGTAAACAGTGCTCCAAATTCATTGCGTCTTCTCTCTGCTGATGTTTAATTCTCAGTCATGCTGAAATCTCCCCCTCCTTTTGTTACAGATTCACAATACAAGAAAACTACCCTGGAACCAGCTGCTATTTGTTATTATCTCTGGAAAGGAATGTCTTAATAGACTAGAATCTTTTCTGGTTTCAGTAACACTGAACCAAAGGGTACCAAACTCAGTGGTGTTTTACTCTTTTAATTGGCTTAGCATTTAATTTTAGAAAGCTTTCATGTGACTCTTTGTAACCGTTTGTTCATATTCAATTGTAAATAAAGGTTCATAAAATGTGTAACCAGTGTCTTACACAATAAAATTAGTTATTTATAGCATTTTTCTATCTATTTTCCCCTTGAAATCTGGAACAAATTAAGGAAAAATTAAGGAAAAACCTTAAAAGAAAATGATAAAAGGACGGTAATCCTTTACTTTTTTTGCCGTGACTTCACCAGTGCTCATACATGCTTTGACAAGAATGTGACAAGAGATGGATGCTTTAATGTGGGCTTTTATATCTCTGGAAGGGTATGTGTGACATGTAAAAGTTATATAAATGTTATGTTTTATACAGTACTTAGTTGTAATTCCACTACATATTGTTGGGACAATATGGGACAGCGATAATTTCTGTTAGGTAGGTAGAATTTTACTATATATGACAATGAAGTTATACTAAGAAGGGGGCGTAAAACTATAAGTACAGGGGGGAAAAATAAGAAAAAAACCGAAAACGCTAAGGAGCAGCTAAGGAGCAGCTAATGCTCAAGCATTTGGCCAGTAAGAAAAACCATTGCAACCGTTGTCATTTATGTACTTTTGTTGCTTTTGATACCACTACTATGCGCTTCTAAGCTGTCACGGTGGAAAATGTGATGTGGTCATTTATCGGTTGATAACATTTACAAAATCATGAATTGCATTGTTAAAGTATAACCAAAGTAAAAAACAAAAGGAAACTGCTAAACTAAACCCTTGCTGGGCTTTCAGGCCAGCACATGTGTTATATTTGCCGCTAGATGGCGATAGCGAATTTTACAGAACCTCGGGTCGGAGGGAGTATGGCTTTCTAGGCTTCATCGTCGAAGTATGATCGCGTTTATAAGGAGAAAAATACAAGAGAAATGGAAGTCGTACAAGTATAGGTTTGTACCATGGATCGCCATAAACATACTCAAAAATCAGAGGCAAGTATGAACGTCAAATCAACATTTGATATACGAGTAAGCTTGAATCTTCCGACGCGTGTGTATTCACATATTGAGGCTACGACAAACGTACCAAAGGTACACATACTCTTGATCTTAATGTTTTGTTACTAATGAGAAAATGAGGCAGGCAGCAAAACGATTGTGACTGAGTGATTGGTTGATTCATATTATTCGTTTATTTGTAATTCCCAGTGTTGAGCAGATGTACTAAATATCAGTAGGCACCGCTAATATTTATCTCTGACACACTGTTTATTTTTGCTTGGTAAAATGTTGGTTACTTTATTTTAAGAACTCTGCGGCGGGTCATAGAGCGCTCCCAGGATAGGCTGATACCGGATGAAGAAATATTGGACTCCACACTGAGTCTTTTCAGGGCTCTTCTTAGAAATGACTTCCACAGACAGCGAGAAGTGTTGCACTTGCTTCAGTTGTCATCCGAAACAATCTACCAGAGTTCACAGTCTACTACAAAACAGACGAGACCTGATCCAGGTCAAATTATGCTTGAATCGTTAGGATTTAGCATAGAAAGAAGAACAAGCTCCCTGAAGTCTGCCGGCACAGGTGTCTTTGTTTCCATGGGGAAAGTTTCCAAAGGATCAACGGTAGCTATGTATCCAGGTAAACCACTGGATTTTCATAACTCTTAAAAAACACACAGATGCTTGCCAACATAATTCTTTACATATTTGATGTCATATATTTTCCCCGTCATACTTTATCTGAAAATCGGTGTTTTCCATTCCTGACGGGTAACTAATGGTTAACTTTATTGTTACACAACTTGGAAAATACAACTACAGATGTTCACACGCGCTGAAATGAAAAAAATATATACATTTTCGAATGGCCTTACATCAATGTACAAACATTTCAAAACCCTCTTATTTGTAGAAAATACGTTTTATGGCAGAATGAACATTTTACTTTAAGAGTCGGCTGAATGAATGAAGATTACACACAAGTGTTTTGTTTTGTCCCCCCCACCAGGCACTGTCTATCAGGCACATGAACCTGTCTTTTTCCAGTCTATTCGCAATCCATTTGTATTCAGATGCATAGATGGTGTCTTAATTGATGGCAATGACAAAGGGATTTCCAAAGTAGTATACAGGTTAGAATGTACATTTAACTTTCAAATTATTTTATCTGCTTGACAGTTTTATTACAATTTATTCTTGTATTAATCTTTAAAATACCATGATTTTCATAAAGCATGTATTTTGGTAGCCAAAATAGGTACCGTGTAACCAGTCATTAGTAGGGTTTCTGTGCTCTTGAATCTACAAAATGGCACTTCATTCTCATTTGTTTTGCACGATATGAGATGTATGAGATGAACTTCTGCACAGGATGCTTTTCCATATCTAAAGTGGCACCTGATAAAGTATTTTCTTACGGAACCTGCCACACCGTAAGCCTGATTGTGTTTGCTGATATGAATGATAAAATCTTTACCGGATTATATGTTCTAGGTCATGCAGTGGAAGGGACAGACTAGGTCCTTTCCAACTCAGTGACATCACGTGGCTCACAGCCAATCTGGATAACCCACTGGCAGTTGGCCAGTATGTAAACAACTGCTCAAACGGTATGTGGCACATTAATTGTATGGTCAGTGCATATTTTAAATGCAGTGCTATTCTATTACAACAACTATCCAAAGTGACTTATAGGCCTGTAAACATTTTTTTTTAAGTGCAAATGGTTGTGAAATGGATCAAAGCAAGAGGCAGGTTAGATTTTATTAGGTATTTCTTCAAATTTTCTATGACATTTTACTTTCCTTTTTCAGACAAGCCTGCAAACGTGTGTTATCAGGAATTTGATGTACCAGCAGAATTTCCCCTGGAACTCCGTCAGTATCTTCCCAATGTGAATTACGGACTCAATTCACAAAGGTAGTGACATATTTGACACAATGTACATTTCCGGGTTGCCGTTACTTCCTATGGTGTCTTTATCAGAAGCAACTTTCATGGCCATTAGGGTTAAAACACTTTTTTTAGATAATAGTCCAAATATTTCTGAACCTCATGTCTGTTTGATTCTTTCTCAGGCTATTAAGGTGTGTTGTTTTAGTCGCACTGAAGGACATACAATCTGGAGAGGAGCTCTTCTCAAACTACTACACTATTGTGCAATAGATCAGATAATGATTTAGTATAAAAACGAACATGCAACCTTCCCTTTTGAAAAGTGTTTTAAATAAAGGTAAATATGAAGCAACTATTATGTTTAACAGGAATGTAATTAGAAAAACAAAAATGTCAGCTGAGGAGAATGTCTGCTATTACAGAATAAACGGTTGTATTTTCCCATGTGGATGTTAGGATCTAGAGAAACATTGGTGATTTGCATGTTTTTTGGGGGATATTTTGAGTACAGCGAAGAGCTAACGATGCCTAATAGACAAGATTTCCATTAACATAGGGTTTTAGGAACCAGATCAAAAGCCCTTCAATCTTTCATGCCTTAAATTTTAGGTGAGGAATGAATACAAATTCCCACTTACAAAGACGGTTTACAATCGGTGCACTTGAGTGAATGACTACTGCTGAGGAAGTGTTAGATATAAATACACCGATTTCCAGCCATTTAATTCTGGATTTATACAACAGGTATTAAAGCACAACATAAAAATAATGCTTAAAACCAGTGTTTATGTACAAATTTAATAAAACTATTTCCTCTGTGGTTCTGATTGTCTGCATTTCACATTATACCTGATTTTTTCTTCATTAATTTTAATTTCTTTTGTCAAATGAAATTCAAGACTTAACTTCATTGTAGATAAATTTTTATAAACAATCTTGTACTTTAGCATAATTTAACATTTTGGGGCAGCTCAAATACATTTGCAAGTCCTTATGGATAAATTAACAATTCTACTTTAAACCACTATTAAAACTTTAGAAAAATAATTACTGCACCACTACATTTGCTAAAGCTTTGCAAAAAGTCTATCTAAGGTAGGACAAGAAGAAATAATTGCACTACCTAAGAGACCCAATTGTACACTTTAGTATGCAACAGTTAATTACAATGTACATCCTTCAAGTAAGTCCTTCTAGGCAAACTAACAGTTTCATCAGAATGGAAGGACAAGGCTGGTCCAGGGGAGGTAGTGTTGCTAAAGACATGGCACCAGTTACTTCAGTTGCTCAAAAAAGTGTTTCTCTATTGTCATCAATAAGCTAAAATTTCCTTATTGTGAAAAGCAGGGAGCCTAGTTTCTGCTGGACATTCAGGAATCTAGCACTGGGTATGTGTTCAAGTATATAGAACAGGAACCACACTGCAAACCAATAGCTTGCCACAACTTAACACTGCATATCTCCCTCAACCCATTTCTTCTGGCCAACTGCTCACTAGTGATACCAAATCCAATGACCTCACAGTGGTCCTCACAGGAGAAAAAGCTCATAGAAAACTGGATGGACATGGTAGAGCATAGACTTGCTCAACATTTAACATTGTGAGCGTTCTGGTGCACAGCTGAACTACTACCAGTTGATTGCCAACAGTGTGCATCCACAGCCTTCAGCATAATGATGCTGAAAAATACCCCAAAAAGGGTCTCCCACATGCATTAACTCCAATTGAATGCAACATTAAATAGATATATTAATATGCAAGTCACATCAGTGGTACACTTCTGTAAAAGACCCACCATGCCTGAAGAAGCAGAAGACAAAAGGGTCAGATCTGTACATATTTACAAATTATTGCCTTATAAGGAGCCAAAATAACTTTTAACACAAGATTAAATTAAATTGACATTAAGACAAGCCAGTGATTACGGATTTCAGTAACCACTAACTTTACAGATTTCTGCCATGGTGATTGATACTCTACCCCATCACAACGCACTATACCCAGGGAAACATGAATTGATTTACCTTCCATTACAAAAAAAAAAAAATGCAGGTACAAGTATTTAGTTAACCATTTTGATTGCAATTTTTCAGAGAGCCCTGTTCATTCTATTAGACCAGCCATGGATTAACAATATTTGAATCTGTCTTATTAGCACTCAGCAACTGAAAATCGCTCTACTGAAGAAAAAAGATAAATATTCCAACACATTGCAAGATGGCACTGTCAAATGGCATCTGGATGATGCAAACTGGATATGAAGCACAGCTTGTACTTCGGGTCTTAAAAACTACTCACCACGTCAAGTCTACATAACTAAAGATGTACATGCACATAGTTTTAAGATACGTGAAAGATACTCAGGTCAGTCAAAATATAATTCTAATAAATCTTACAGAAAAATTAAATATGCCTATTTTTCAGTTCATTTATTTTTTTACTGTACATTTGCAAGAAAAGTCATTTAAAAGTACGCACAGGACTAAGGCGAACGTTGTGATGGCCTAAGTCCTTAATAGTCTTTGTAAGTCACCTTCTAACCACAAAACCTTGAGCAAAAGACCCCCATTTGATACTGAGGAAGATGGGAAGAGTAGAAAGTTGATTTTAAAGTGATTTTTGATTAGCTTTGGTCATCTTTGTCCCTGCGTGGTAAATACTCTCAAGCACATCTGAAACCGAATCCTTATTTTCCACACAGCCAGATGTGTAAAATACACATTTTAATGGTCTTCCTTTTTGAACCATGAAGTTGAACCCTAGACTTGAAATCAGATTTGTAAAGAAAATACCAAAAATAGTTCAGTTTCTACCCAAATTCACAAAGCAATCCTTATTCCCTTTGAATTCTTCCACATAAAATCGTACATAACTAAGGGATGACCTCCTGAATTTTTTTTATTCAAAGTGCTCCTTACAGTAAACAGGAAGGCCCCAGTTAAGAGCCTTAAACTATGCACTTACTAGACCTTTCTATATAAAAACCTGGACCCTATAGTAAAAATGCTACATAAGTCAGGGTCTGGTCTCAGTACCTACAAAGGTTGATTTTCCAAAGTACCAATGGGGAGAAAAAGCCATTCATGGCAGCTGTTCTTGGCTTTTAAAGAAAACTCATCATTGGTTAAAAGGTTTGGCAATATATTTTTGAGATGTCCGTAGGAACAGCAAAAAAGGAATGCTCCCATGATTTATGAACAGAGACAAGATAGACACTTCCAAATTAAGGACAGAAAAATAAAGTGGCTATAACAACTCTTGAGAAATCAAGATTTAGTTCTATATGATAAAAGACATCACTGATGTCATAGTAAAATAGTGTGTGTGCTCACACACACACGTTCAAATTTCTTGCAAATAGAACAAGTACATGTTTGATGGCAGTCCCATCAAAGCACGGTGATCACTCTGACTGGACGGCTGTGTGCTGATGTAGTGCACATGCACTCATGTAACCACTGGGCTCACTGCCAGAGAGGGCGCTGAAGTCTGACACTGACATCTTGGCACTTGTAATGTGGCGTGTGCGATTCTCAAAATCCACGCTGAGGTTGCCGACAGACACGTTACCCAAGTAGGGCTGTGCCAGGCCCATTTTCAGCCTCTTAGATGGGTATTCGCAGTCCTCGCTGCACATGTTGATCTGGTTACGGTCCGAGTGGTAAAATCCAGCATCCAGCAGGTTGAGACAGCCACCGTCTCCATTGCCAGAGAAGCCCAGGGGTTCATCATGGCTGAGCGCTGCCCGATGCAGGCCGCCCAGGGGCGAGAAGTTATAGGAATCCAGGCAGTTAACATCTGCCGGGTTGCACACAGTGGCCACACTGCTGGTAAGTGCTGAAGACGATAATTAAATACAATTTGTCACTGAAATTCCAGTTTTCACTTTGTCTTTAAACATACCAAATGACACACAAGCTGGTAAACGTGCCTGTAGAGCTCACTTGTCTTTGCCACTGGGCGCTTTATAATTTAACTGGGTGGAAAATATAATTTAGTATACAAAAAATATTTTTTGGTCAGCATTATAGATTATATTAAATGTTTATTTCCTAAACAATTTGCAAAAAATGTAAAACATTCAAGCTTGTATGATTTCTCCTCATACTTTCCTGTAGATAAAATCTCCTTGATGTTCTCCATCATTACTTGGCAAAATAAGAAATTTTTAATCAAACTACAGAGCAATTTACAGTTTCAACATACAAATATCTTATATAAATACACACACGTTCTCTATCATTAACTAGCAATACACATGCAACAACGTAGCAATTTATGCAACCATTCAAAAGAGAAGTCCTCATGTGTGCCAAATACAATGTGCCCACCAACTACAGGCTTTTACTCACCAGAGAGGTCACTGGCAGTAATGGAGTTGAGGATGCTGAGCTGCTGCTCAGCGGAGGGTTGCATCCTACCACTGCTCGGACATACGGTTGAGGACCCATCAACGACCAGGCCCTCCGCTTCATCCACCAGCCTGTCCATCAGGTCCCTGGGGTAGAGGCAAACAGATGGGCAGAAGTGTTCAGTCCCATCATCTGGCCAGGAAGTTTAACCTCTAATATTCATTATATCATTGGTCGGTATCAAAGGCTTCCTATAATACAGGCTAGATGAATTGCAAGTCATTGCTGCAGGAGCGAATAGGAGTTTTGAGCCAGTCCACTTACGTTACGCCAGGGTAGCAGCTATATTTCCTCTTCCCAAAGCGGTTCTGCTGGACAAAGAAGTCAAAGCGCTCCGACTTCTTCCACACGTAGTAAAAGGCTACACATTCAGCTACCGTCCTTGTTTTAACCTTGAAAAGGTTAATAGGAGTTCATTGTAAGCAGTGGATTGCTTAATACCATTTTTACAAAGAAACATGCACTGTTAGAAATGTGCATTATTGCAGGAACTCAACTAAATTATTTTTTAAAATACTGAATTGGCATATAGATTTCATGGTTAATGTGCCTATATTAACCAAGCCATGTCATGGAACATTTGATTTTTATTGCTCCATGTCAAAACAAGGAATGTATAAAAGGGCCAGTTAACCATCAAGTCTAATCACACACGCCAATAAAATGTTTTTGTTTAATACCGAAAGTATTCACTATTTTGAGGACCCAAAATCCATTCACCATTGTACCTATACAAGGCCAGCAAAGCTCTTTTGCAGTCAAAACCCAATCCAAAAGCTTTTGTTTGAGACTTTAGTCAACCATTGGAGTGTCATCTAAATAACATCTCAATCATATCCATCCATTTCCAAAAAGCAAATGGAGGGAGCAATATTAGTCTATTTCATGTCTAACCTTGTGCTTCTGTATTAGATGAAAGTTCTTCTCATACAAGAGTAGTGCATGTTCAAAGTTTCTGCATTCTTCTTCTGACCAAGGCAGAAGTTCATCTGAAATTATTAAAAATTAATATTTGTTTTGTGCAATGATAAAATATAGTAGAATACAGACCAGTAAAATATATTTCACAACAACCTACACTTACCTTTTGAAGATTTTCCACAGCTGCGATACTGTTCTAGGGCAAGTTGGACATCGTAGTTACACTTCACAAGCTCATACAAGGCCTTGCGTGGGGGGAGGGAAGGAAACCATGCTTAGAATACATGCACAGAATTCTTGCGTCACTGAGGTATAGTGAGTTCAGGTAGGATTGTATGCTGTTCAAACATTTAAAAGCCACATATGGGGGGGGGACACCATAACTTTGGTATATAACTTAGTTGCAGGTCCCACCTGCTCGTTGTCTCGGACATGACTTTCCTCTGTGGCTCTCATCTTCTCGTCCGGTAACCGTAGGGATGACTTACACAGGTAGTCTTTCACCTTACTCTCCGGCAAGACGCCTGGACACCACAGCAACTGGTCTTCATCCACATACACTGAGCACAACAAATCGTGTTACCATTTTTTCTTGGCCGACATTTCAAGCGACTCCTTTGTGTGCTGTGCTACAGCTGAAGTAGCACCCTCCTGCACAAAGGAATCTCCTGCCACATTCATCCATGTAAGGAACCCACAGCCCCAACGGTACCCTGCCGCAAGAGGCACTAGATACAATCTTCAATATCCCATGATATCTATGGTCACATCAACACTTTATTTCAATCCCACAAGCCAGATAATTACTAATTAACCCTCCTATTGTATTTGGGTCAAATTTGACCCGTTTTCAAGTTTAGATGTGTGAAACATACCTTAAATTTTTTCTGATCAAAACAAGGCTTCATTACATCCTCAACAATGGCCTACGGAATACAATAAAACACATTTTGATCATTTTTCTTTTTTTTAAATGCCTATTTAAAAAATAAAATAAAAATGACATCTGTGGTGTTACGGGTCAAATTTGACCCGGTAGTAATTGAGTCGTTTATGCATGGAAATACATAGTAAATGTTGCCAAACCATCATGAATAACAAAAATTACAACAAAAAAGTAACACTAATAAAATCCTATAATAGTATAATAATATAAAACTATGTTTCATGCCAAGAAACCATATTGACTTGAATTAAATTGTAGTGTGGCACGCAGCAAATATGATCCCATGCACACGCACCCACACTCAATCTCTCACACACAATCTCCTGTCCCCCAGCTGTATAGCAGTATATATGCTATACACTCCACAGGACTGCGGCTGTGAGAAGCAGGGAAGACAAAAAGCCAGAAGTAATCCTGGATTACAATAAAAAAAGAAGCTGACAACTTGGACAAGGCATATACTTGCAAATGGATGACAGCAAGGTGGCCATTGGTCGTCTTTTAGAACATCTTGGATGTTTCGGCTCGCAATGCATTTGTAGTGTGAAGACTGAAATTAACCTTGGGTGGAACTCTGCAAAGCCATACAAAAGGAGGCTCTTTCTGGAGGAAACAATGGCAATGTCTACACCGAACCCCTGCATCTGCCAACGTGGTGATGCAGCTTCAAGCCAAGGAAGCAACCATACCTATGCATCCAGCAATCTCAACTGGAAACAAGAGGAAGAGATGCCAGTGCTCCCCTAACAAGGACCAGCAACATTTGCCAAAAATGTCAAAAATACATTTCTAAGGCACACACCTAAACATTCACATGCTGTCCATCATGCATATAAACATGAACACATACATACATAAATACACAGAGACGTATGTGCACATGCATACACACACACACACCTCACCGGAGATGACACTCATAAATCTTGTTGTGTTATTGACCAAAATAGTGTTTTTGGAAATTTTTTCAGGAAAGTATATGCTGTGAATTTTGACCCATAACACCAGATCATTTTAACATATAAAAAAATACAAACTAGTTATTTTAAGTCTTTTTTCCATCAGCCACTCATGGTCTTATAATATATTTGCCTGTTCTGTTCATCATAAGCAATACAATAGATAAATTGTGCCTATTTTAAATAAAAAATGTGGTCTAAGGTACATAAAACATCAAAGTATGTGTGTGTATATATGATATGGATGAATACAAAGTTAATTAGCAGATAAAACATTTTATTGGATAAGTGTGGGTCAAATTTGACACGCGAAAAGGTTGTAAACCCTTTTTCGAACACAATAGGAGGGCTATCCTCAACATATTGAATTTTTACTGAATGAAGGTAGAGCACATTTCAATCCTTCTGTCCAAAGTCTCACACTGTAACCAGTTACAGTAAAGGTTGAAAACTTGCTGTGACTATTAGGAACTGCAGACATCTTGTGTTTTGTATGAACGGCCAGCCATACCAACAAAATAGGTAATTACCCATAGTTCTCCGAGTGGCCACCTATCGAAAATTAGCAATTGAACAACTGGGTGCAGTGATCACAAACTTACCCTTTTCATCTTCACGGTAGTGGCATAGATGGAAAGGGATTTCAGCCTGATACTGGGAACCCACCATTATTTCCTATAAGAGTGAGAAGGCAAGTCTCTAGAGTCTGCATGGATGGTGAACTAATTAAAAGAATCCGAGTGGTGTCGAAATCAAAGTATACCTTTCTAGAATCTTCAGGGCTCAAACCATCCTCTTCCCCTTCTGACTCCTTTTCTCCATCATAAATAACATTAGCTGGAAAGACGACAGTGAGAGAAGTCAGGGAACGTAACAGAATACCCTAGAATAGGTCATTACTTTTTTCAACATTTAATTCTTAAAGAAAATACATCAGCAAGCATTTAGACAATTTTATTTTAGAACAGAAAAAGTGACATAGCCTCCTTAGTTTCCTAAGTTCTGTATAATTAAATGGTTCTTTATAATAAAGGGGTCTAATTTGCTAAAGAATGAAATCCAAATCCAATCAAGGTCAGGTGAACACATCCAATAACTGCTGTCTAATCATTAGATGTCTAATCTCAGCAAAATCTTTACAATTGCTCTGAATGCATTAAGACAAAATTGTTCAGAGTAGACTAACATCTTAGAGTTCTTGGGAAGAAATCTGTGGCTTCGTGGGATGTTACAGATGGGGTCAAGTCATCAGCAGATGACTGCGTTTCTTCATCATCCCCAGAAAGTAAGTCTTTAGCTATCTCCTCCTGTTAATAAGCAAAGTGTGATCACTGTAAACAGTCACGGAATTAAATACCTTCAGATAACTTATATAAACTGCAATCTTTAACTAAATAATATAGTATATTGTTTAGGATTTAATTTCCTTTTGTCAAAATCATATTGAAGAAAAAGACATTAAAACACTGACCTTGTCTAATGTCATATCTGGTAGCTCATCAGTCAGTTCAACGGAACTACCGACACTAGACGTTCCAGCAGTACTAACAGAGGCCTCATATCGATATATGGCCAACAACTCCTCTAATGGCATATTACCTTCCTAAATAAAAAGGAAATATGATATAAATACACACCAAGACACAAATCAAAAATCCATACGGAGCACAGAAAAAGCTAATGATTACAATACCCATTATGACTCAAAAAATATGGATATTTTAAAATCTGTAATAATACAATAAGTTAAATGTGCAATACTAAATGCAAGTACGTTTTATCTCAAATGTGTCAGCATACATTTAAATGTTAAATACAGATAAAGGACAAGCCCAGAAAACGATATGCATACGTACAATACGTATTAATTCGCCGCCCATATCATAGTAAAACAAGGATACGAACAAAAACCAACACTTAGCACAAATTACCTTCACCAAATCAGCAATTTCAGAACTGACATTTGTCTCTCCCTCTTGTAACTCCTCCTCCTCTTCCAGAGTCCGTTCATCATCATAGTCATGGACCAACATTTCAGCGGTTGGGTCAAAGTCATGATCTTCCGAAGACAAAGATCCAACTGGAGACAACGGAGATAGTACAACTACAAACCAAGAGTATCCGTATGCAAGGTCTATAACAGTCTTATGCTAATTTTACCGTTAATCGGTCAATGAAACTTAAATTCACCTATACCACGCGACGCAAAAAACTGTTTGCGATACATCCTAAATGTAAAATAGATAACCACCTAACGACTCGACAGACTCGCATTAAACGCGGTTTTTACTATGAAAACAAAGACTACACAAAATACCGAAGAAGTTGTAAAAGGTGACTTACCTGGACTTGCACTTCCAATGGAAGCCTTGGGGGGTGGGATTTAAAAAAATTCCTTCGTTATTAATTCAATATTATTTGTCCTAGTCTAGATATTAGCAGTCTGATTTTAAAACATAATATCGGAAATAAATCGTAAGCGAGTAACCATCAAATCACCCAGTCAGTAGTTTTCATTTTATAAGCGATTTCCGCTAAAATAGAGACAATATCCACCCAGTACTTTTGGTGGACTCAGCTAGCAAATCCACCAAAATAAAACGATTTTTTTAAATGTATAATTCCCACATTTCAAAATGAATCGTATTCAGGAATAATGGCACTGGTCCAAGCAATAAATATAACAGGTTCGCTACATTGCGAGCTCTTCGGCTAATTAACCAGGGACTGGAAAATAAACAATTTTTTTTTATTATTAAGCTCAATTAATTTGGTCTTGTCAAAAGTTTATCAAAAACATGGCTATTTCGAAGAAAAATTAGGGTAGTGCGTCAATTTTGTAAATCAACATATAATTAATTATTTATACAGCAATCTAGCTATATATATATTTTTTTTACCATTGGGCTAACATTCTTACACAGGCTGTTTAGGGACGGACGCCGGGGCCTAGCCCCGTAGATCCCGCTTTCGATTCAAACTAATTTTAGACGCCTAGTTTACGCACTTCAACAACAAAGCTCCAACTTGCTGAACAAAAACTCCTAAAATGCACAATCTATTACATTAAATAACATTTTATCCGCTGAATTAAAAAAAAGAAAAAAAAAGTACATTTAAATCAGATGCTTTTTCCCAATTTTCCTTCTTACCTCCGCCATATTGGTACCTTTAGGCTAATAAACTGGCTCCAACTCGGTACCCGGATTGACTCAGCAAACCAATCAGAAAAGCTTGTTACAATATTAGTAAATAGGGTGCGGTGCTTTAAACTAGTGAAGAAAAGGTGTTCCAAAAAATAACGATGACATTTTAATTATAATCCTCAATGTGAAATTTTTGAAAAAGTTCACATACTTTGGATCTACTAAAACAACTGAGGATACAAGCGGATTATAAACATTGTTTAAGGTGAAATGGCAAAAATTACGATAACTTAAAATTACGTTTTACAGTTGACACAATGCTGCTTGTGAAGACTGTGTTCCGCTAATGTTAAAACGACAGATACTTCAACGAAGAAAATTGATCCCCATCCCCAATTGATATCAAATTATATCTTGTTTAATCCCTCTCTCTTTTTGAGCCAAAAGCTGTTTTGGCGCACAAGCTTCTCACTGGGCTACCAGGAGAAAACATCTTTATTGATATGGAAGCTGTCTGTTCTTCACCGGCAGGATCTTATAGTTATAATTGACTTTGAAAGATAATTGTGTTGTTATTTTTTATGGCCCCCTGTTTTGTCTAGGTAAAACATAGTTTTCGTTAGGTTGGTGTATTGAATCAAATATAGTTGACTGAAAGTAGGGGGAAAAGCGACTGTGACAGACGACTATGTGTAAATTTAATTAGCAAAACATCCCAGTATGTGGATGATAAAGGATGAGTATTCATACAACTACATACAGTCCACTCGCTGTTTTCAGTAGTCTAATCCTGTTTGGGATTTAGACCTTTTGGAGAAATGTGGTATCACTCGTAGAAAATAAGCCTTTTATTTTAATATAATTATATTATTATTCTAATAATATAAAAATAAACTATGATATCATAATATAAAAAAGGGGATTGGGCTTTTAAGATAGAAAGAAACATCATGCATTTTAACAATAATATAGGGTACGTGTACTAGGGTACAAGTTGTTTTGGATCAGGTAATGTAAGTTTAAGAGGGGATTTAAATTCCAGTGGGACCAATGAAGTAGTTTGACAGACAGAAATTTTTATTTCTCACCCCTTTTCATCATTGTTTACAAAGTTTTTATACAAAGTTTTTTACCCGATTAAAAAAAAATCTACACAAAAACAGAAACTTACTTCTGAATGTCTCTCTCAAATCCTGTGTTTCTTTCACAATTCCAGTGTAATGTAAGTAAATGAAATGAAATGAATGTAAAATTTGGTCAATCATCAAAAAAAAAGAAAAAGGTGTTAGACTGAGCTTGATGCTCCAATGACCTGTAATTAGTTTTGGTTAGTTTTGGTTGGACAAATCAGTCCATGTGTATGTATTGGTTGGATTGTTTTTGGAACTTTATACTAACCAACTATTGTTTCATTAATTGACAGCGTCTTTGTTTAAGATGGTTGGTTTCTCCATAATGAGGAGATAATACTTTAAATTCAGGAGTTTGGTGGTGTAGAGCAACTTGCACGTAACATGCTTTTGTCTTTGTAGGAGACAGGTCATACTGGTGAGGTGAATAGGCATTAATTTACTTACTTTTTTATCGATATTTGTAATAAGTAGTTATTTAAATTAGTAGTTATACTCCCTTCCTAAGCCTTATTAAAGTGAGTCTTTTTGTTAGAATTTTATTATTTATTTATTTTAAATAGTAGCTGGTGTTTGGTGTACATGACATTTGTATGGTGGTGGAAAGTTGAAATAAAACACTGTATGAAATCTCAAACCTTGTGTGTGCAGTCAGATTTTTGGTTCTGGGTACCCTATCTAATGTAGCAGGTCTCAGGACGCCAACTGTGACAAACTTCAGCAGAGTAAAACCAGGTTGGAGGTATTCTTGAAAGAATCTTTCAGGCAACTGAATGGTGGTTGATGTTCCATGATTCATCAGACAGTAGTTGTAGCCAGAAATCTATTGAAGTGCTGAGATTCTGGACACAACAATTGGTGAATATAGGCTAGCTAAGACATCTGAAGGAGGACTTTGTTTGTGTTACTGATTTTCTCCACATGTTGCACATGTCCCAAGTACCGTATCCCGTCCTGCTGGAACAACTTAGATGCATTTTTATTTTGAGGGCGTCTGTCTTGAGTAAAGTTGAACATGGTTTGGTCAATCACCATGTCAACCACAATTGCCTTTTTGATAATTAAGAATTTGAATGTGTATTGTACCACACAGGCACTGGCAAGATCACAGGCTGCTTCTCCCAACTGAGCCACTAGTATGGCTCAGAGAAAACCTTTTAGGGTTGCCTTCATGAAGTTGACGGTGACTGTGAAAAAGTTTCAGAGTTCAATAGCTGAGATGGGAGCAAATGCCAATGAGTTAATCATATTCCAGTTGGCATTTTAAACAGGGTTTTAAGCCATTTCTGTAAAACCAAACAAACAAAAAAACATCTCATACCCCATACAGAGCAAAGCAATGTGGCAAAAGGTTTAACGGTGTAACAAAATCATAACCTTTTGGTCTAAATGCAACATGTCACTTTTTAATACTATGGAGAATCCATGACATGAAAATTTCTGTCCATGGGCAATTCTCTTCAAACCCATGAGACCTTGAGTAAATTTAGCAAGAAGAAAGGGCAAAAATTGTTCCATGCTGGTATGTGAAGTAGACAGAGACTTATCCAAAAAGGTTTTCAGCTTTAATAGCAGCAAAAGGTGCTTCCACATTTGTAAAGATTCAGGGGTACTTTTCTTTGCAATTTTTGCTGACATCTAACATTTTTTATCCACAATAGTCATTATTTTGAGCCTTCAAGATCAGAATTTTTAAAAACATGGAAACAACATTTGTAAATAAAGAAAAAGGGGCCAGGCACTGTGTGAGCACTGCAGGTGAGAGTATAGCAATAACAGTAACACTCAGGTCATTAAGGAATCTACTCAAGAGCACAGTTCCAGAAGACATTAAAGACATTTTCCCAATCTAGATATTTTAAGTAGTTATTTTTCTTTAATTGGAAACAAGTTAACATTTTTTGGAATTACAAGTGTCTGCATGTATGAAAGGCATTAGCCAGAGGCTACATTTAGATTGTACTATATGTTTAGGATAAGTAAGACCTGAACTAGCGCACAAGCCGTTCGTGTTTGTTAATTATGATTTAATTGTTGTTTTGTAAATGCGGTGTTGGTTAATTGTCATGGTTTTGGTTTTAGTGATTGTGTGGTCCCAAAATAGTGTTAAATGTTACTTAGATATGTGTTACCGCGAATTTGATATGTGTATTGTGTAATGACGTTCTGTTGATTTTCTGTTCATTGTGGTAGGAATGGTGGTGATTAATAAAAACACATTGTTGTGAGAGGAGAGCTTCCGTCCTAGTGATTGTACCCGCGCAGCTAGCCACACTGTTGTCAGAATTGGGATGGAGTTCTCCATTAAAAAAAATGTGGCCAAAGGGCGTATGCAATCGAAAAATCGCTGCTCTCGATGCTGAGATCAGAGTGCTCTCACTTCCGGATGGGAGCAGCGTAGCGCAGCCTCAGGAAAGGGTAGACCCATGCCCACCCCTGTGGTAGAGGCACTTGGCTATGTCCGAGGGGCGGAGTCCTGAAGAGAAAAGGAGGACTGTTTGTTTTCAGGACAGATTCCACAGCGCAGCACTGACACTCTGCTGCCCCCATAGTAACCAGAAGAGCCACTGCAGGGGATCTGCCACCCACAGCTATTGACGACCCCCTTACGACCAGGAGGGTTATTGTTGGCAATACCCTGCTGCCTACTACAGAGGCCGCGCCAATGCTGTCACCACCACTAGCCCCCACGCCCAGCCTACTGTACCTCTCCCAAGTCCAACTGGCTGTATAAGAAGCTGCTACCCACCTGGCCCAGGCATTGGAGGGGAAGGCGCTACAGGTGCTCCTTGACCTAGCTCCAGTGTTGGGCAAGTTACTTCCAAAATGTAATACATTATAGATTACTAGGTACTGTTATTTGAGAGTAATTAGTTATATTACAATATTACTGTCTCTGAATTGTAATGCTTTACACTACTTTTGCGATACTTTTGAGTTACTTTCACCAAAATAACCACGGAAGTATGACTTGGCATTCTAAAATGCTAAAATGGAGTTTATTGCAGCTCATTATACATCCAGTGGAGGGCAATATGGTATAGCATAATGACTATGTAGGCCCCTAAGGCTACTAACAACTTAATAAAATACGCACAGCGAAGGCTCGTGGTGCAATACAATAAGTAACAATCACTGTCAGAATCACAAAAGCAGACAAAGGATCAAAGTCTGGTAAATTATGATAGAGATACTGTAAATATTTTAGGTTGCTGTTTGTAATAATAAAATGGTAGATAACATCGGCATGGCCCAGTGACCTAATACTGAACCCGTCTTTATGGCAACGTAAGCTTACCTTGTCATTGCTGGTGTTTACAGGGAATTTTGCTGACAAGCTTTCTAAAAGCCGGTGATTCTATTGTTGATAGAGGCAGCATGTCATAAAAAACATACTCTGCCACGACTCTCTTCACTTCTCAGGGTTCAAGCAGCATGGCAGACCGAGAGAAACTTCATTTCTGTTGCTTTGTCTTCCCCGCACGCTCATCCTCAGCATTCTTTCTCTTTTCTGCGCCTGCAGCTCTCTCGGCTAGCTTAGTGTTAGCGTGGCACCGGTCCAGGTGTTTCTTTAAGTTACTAGAGCTATTTCTCGATGTAGACAGTTCCCTTAGATTGCACCTGACTATAATGTTCTCATCCTTGTCACTGACGAACTGAAAATAATGGGAAATAATGTCCATCTCGCAAATGTAGACTCAGTCTCTGCAGTCATCATCTCAACCATCGCATTCTAGTAACAGGAAATAACGTTACTGTTTTACTCACTGATTTTTTTTCTCTGGTGCCGAAATGTTTCGCGGTGTTGGTGAATTCTTAAAAAAACAAAACACCAATTAATTTTGGGTTAAAATGTGCTGTAACATGCTTTACTGAAATTGTAACGGGTATAGTATTCCGGAAATTTTATTAGTAATGCGTTATATTACTGCGTTACAGCAAAAAGCAATACATACACTGTAATTGCGTTACTTTTGTAACACGTTACTCCCAACACTGCCTAGCTCCAGCTGAGCAGCGAGACCTCCAGACCCTGACCACGGTGCTGGAGAGGCGATTAAGACGGCGACCCTTTGCTGACCAGAGCCGGGAGCTGCTAGCCAGCCGCCGACGCCAAGGGGGAGAGAGCCTGGGAACCTTCGCCGCCGACATACAGCTGCACACTAGACATGGCTACCAACGGTTCGACGCAGCCACCCAAGAGGAGCTGGCTCTCACACCGCGTCAGCATGTCCGCCTTGCCATGCCCCAATCCCTCAGCCAGGCCCTCCGTGAAGCTGAACGGGCCGAGTTGGTACCTACCCAGCAGAAGGCCCCCGCTCTCCAAGCACATGTCAAGGTGACAAACTATGATGAGGAAGAGGAAAGAGAAGCGGTCTGCCAAGTTTGGCCACCACCTCAGCAGTCCCAGCGATGGACCCTACTGTCCAGACGACGTCCACCCCAGCCTACCGATCGCTGTTACCGTTGTGTCGAGCTTGGCCACATAGCCCGGGACTGCCTAGCACCCATGCCAAGGACCAGAACCATACAGCCAGCGGGAAACGACAGTGGATTAGTCTAATTAGGGGACCATCACTCCAGTCTCCACCCTCCAAGGCCGATGCACACTGGTTAGTCGCTTAACACCAAGGGACTGTACTTGACCTGTCAGATCGACAGCCAAACCTGCCGGGCCCTGGTGGACACAGGGTCAACCATATCCATAGTGCGACCTGGCATGCTCCCAGACAACACCGGCCCTCTCTCTGTGGTATGGTCACCAACCGACACTGAGCTGATGACCGTCAGGAGAAAAGGCCGGCATGAAAGGGAAGAAGCTACTGCGAGCCCGGGCTGTAGACCAGGAGCTGATGCACGAGTTCTGGCTCACCAACATTCAGGACCCTTGCATCATCGGCCTGGATCTGCTGACCCACTCGGGAGCCCGTGTCGATGTGTCAGGGGCAACCATCACTCTCGGTCGGGAGAAGAGAAGTAGACCCAAGGACTAACGGACCAACCGTCGAGCAGCTGCCTTTCCGCAGATACCGAGCCCTGGTGCCTCACCAACTCAACTGCACAGACCATCATCATCTGAACCCGCTTGCCACTGGGAGGCCGGCCCCACCACAGCCTGCCGCCCTGCCCTCCGCCGAGACGACAGAGGCCATATGCGACTAATACTCGACTCACCGCAGCGGCACCAGTTGAAGAGCCTCCTCGACAACTACATGGACATCTTCGCTGCCAGAGACAAAGACTTCAAGCGGACCGGATTGACCCAGCATGCCATCGAGACAGGCTCTGCTCAGCCCATCCGGCTGCACCCCCATCGGTTGGCCCTCGGAAAACGACAGGTAGCGGAGGACAAGATCTGGGAGATGGCTGCTGCTGGAGTGATCGAGCCCTCCGACAGCCCATGGGCGGCCCCAGTCGTCTTGGTGAAAAAGAAGGACGGTGGCTGGCGTTTCGGCGTGGACTATCGATGCCTTAATGCTACCACCAAGAAAGACTATTACCTGCTCCCTCGAATTGACAATGCCCTCGACCACATCATGCAGTCCAGCTGGATCAGCTCCCTAGATCTGCGCAATGGCTACTGGCAAGTAGAGCTGGCCCCCGATGCAAGACCAAAGACCGCCTTCACCATCGGGCAGGGGTTGTGGCAGTTCCACGTCATGCCATTCAAGCTCTACAACACACCGGCTACATTTGAGTGGCTGATGGAGAGGGTGGTGGTAGATGTACCCCGGAGTCGTTGCGTACCTCAATGACCTGCTGGTACACCCCAGCGACTTTGACAGAGCCCTGTCCAACCTGCATGAGGTGTCCACTGCCATCCGTCGGGCTGGGCTGTGGCTGAATCCTGCCAAGTATCGCCTGCTGACAAGGGAGACGCAGTTCCTGGGGCACGTGGTCAGCACTCATGGCGTGGCCGCTGACCCAGCTAAGAGGCTGCCATCCGAGACTGTCCAACCCCGGCGAACATCAGCGAGCTGCGGAGCTTCCTGGGCCACTTCGTCCGGGACTTCGCCACCATCGCCACCATCGCCAGCCCACTCCATCGTCTGCCCTTCAATTGGGATGATGCCTGTGCTGCAGCATTCCGCTGGCTCAAGGTGAACCTCACCGAAGCCCCAGTCTTGGCCTACCCCGATGCCCAGCACCTCTTCATCGTGGACACTGATGCCAGCTATGTGGGGATTGGAGCTGTCCTGTCCCAGCGGGGAGGAGAGGGGGAGCATGCTGTGGCCTACTTCAGCCGTGCCCTGAGTCAGGTGGAAAGTAACTACTGCGTGACCCGACGTGAACTGCAGTGGTCCTGGCACTACAGCACTTCCGGCCGTATGTGCATAGCAGCCACTTCCTCATCCGTACCGACCATGCCTCTCTTACCTGGCTCCTGAACTTTATAAAAATCCTGAAGGCCAGGTGGCCCGATGGCTGGAGGCTTTTCAAGGATACGACTTACGAAATCCAGCATCGGGGGTGGGCGATATCACAGCAATGCTGACGCACTCTCCAGGCACCACTGAGAGTGCCGTTACTGAGGGACGGAGCCAGGCATCACTGATGGTGGCTGCTGTCCAGAACGCCGGCACCGATGAGGGGTGGCTCCCGTTAACCCCGCAGCAGCTAAAGCAACAGCAGGAGGCAGACAAGACCTTGGCACTGGTAAAAGGCTGGCTAGAGACGGGGCGGTGCCCTGCATGGACAGAGGTATCAGCACAGGGGCCCGAAGTGATGGCATACCACTCCTAACTCCGAGCTCCACGACAGGTTAGTTTATCGGAGGTGGCAGGTTCCTTTACGAGGGAACAACCTCCTCCAGCTGTTGGTGCCCCGGGCACACCGCCGATGCCCCCCAGGCGACCCGATCGCCAACGACAGCCCCCTGGACACTTGGGGGACTATGTGCTGGGTAATGGGGTGGTCGAGGACGACTGACCCCTTAGATGGGGGCTATGTAGCGACCAGAGGAAGCAGTCGCTCTATTGTGGACCGACTGCTTTTATTATTAGTTAGTGCAAACCATTAATGTTCGCGTTTGTTAATTATGATTTAATTTTTGTTTTGTTAAATGTGGTGTTGGTTAATTGTTATGGTTGTGGTTTTAGTGATTGTGTGGTCCCGAAATAGTGTTAAATGTTACTTAGATATGTGTATTGTGTAATGTGATTGTGATTGTACCCACGCAGCTCGCCAC
>JAOVYW010000036.1:6598715-6622264 GCA_025775045.1 Hiodon tergisus | reverse complement strand
CTCACCTCAGAAAAACCTCAGAACCTCACCTCAGAAAAACCATGGCATGCCTTACCTCACACTTGTCATTTACATGTCTTATTTGCGATTTGAAGTTCACCTTGTCTTGAACGGCAAGCCAGGCGCCTTTTTAAAAAATAAAATAAAAAATGAAATCAAATGAGCAGTGGGTGTCGTTTTACCAGATGCACATCAGGCAGATGGCCCGTACAGAGCCAATTGCTTGACACAGCCAACTGTGGACCCCTTTCGTGAAAATAATTATTTCAAAAAATAATGTTAGGTGCCCTTTAACATCAAGTTGATGTGTCTGTCAGCATCCACCAAATGAAGAGGGTCTGCTTGTCACTTAGTGACTGTTCATTACGTTTGTAGTGTAATCACATCCATGAAAATCAGTTAATTAAAAAAAACACACAAAAAACACCTTTGCGTGGTTGGTGAATGTATTAAAAAATACATTACTTAATATTCTCTTACAAGACGGTTGAATAAACAAAAAAAGACTAACTGTAATGAATCGATCGATATGAAAACGCGACGCAAATCGAAAAAGGTTTTCGTATTGGGAATATTGATTGACTCGTCACTTGCAATGTAGTCATAACAGTGGACTGGGACTCTACCTCATGTCAGGCTTGTTTACCCTTTCACTGGCTCCACTCCAGCCACACGCACCGCGACACATGGGAGTAGTGTGGCATAATGGCGCTTCAAAGCTTGTACAGGAACTTCCTGAGCCACTGAAAGGTCAGGCCAACCTTTCATCAAACCCTACTATGTGAACTCAAATCGGGTTGGGGTTTTTTTTTGCGTGGAGATTGGGAAGGAAGAAATGGTTTTCTTTTGACCTTTACAAATTTGCTCCTTGGATTCGTTTTAAATTAAATATAAATTGAATTTGCTAGACAGTTTTACTACCTTAATTCATATTTCAAGGTCAAATGTTTAGAAATGTAGGATAATTTTATTAATTTATATAATATATTCTCTGTGTCAATGGAAGTGACCTGTGTCAGGAGCCTTCCTTGCTTAAAACTCTTTCTGCGTTGTGTTCTTGTGCGAGAGAATCTGATTCTGCTGTGGAGTTGGGGGGTGTTGAGCATTGTAAACCTTCCCGCGGTCACAGGCATTCGGTTTGGGTTATGAGGCAGGCAGGATCTCAGACACTAGAAATGCACAGACTTTGAGACTTTGGTCACTCACACGGTAGTCACGCTCGTAAGCAGCCTGTCTCACGGGAATGTTTCATAGAAATCTTTACGAAAAACCATTCCACTTGACCAAATCTAAAACAAAAAAAATTATTATTAAATGAAAATGATAAAACCATTGAATCAGACCGTCTTGGATTTCCTTGGGTCCCAAATTTAGCAATGTTATTGCCCCGCTTGTAAGGAGAAGATGTTTATATTTTTACTCCTTAGTGGAAGGTTTTTGTTTTTAACGTGTTTTTAAAGCCTAGTCTGAATCTGTGGCCCTGTCCCCATTCTCAAGCACGGCTGAAGAGGAGAAGGTGTCTGCAGATGTTATCTACAGATGACGGTTGCCTTGGAGACAGTCTCCTGTATCACTTATCACTAAGGAAATGGGCAGGGTGGGGGATGCAGGTAGCGCTCTTTTGCATGATTTGGGGCCTGGCTACGTGCGCTGATTTCAGTTGTTCGAGGCACAAAATCCATTTCATGTATGGCCATAGAGCTTTTCAGAATCTATTCAAATGAATATTTGTTGCTTCATAGTCATATGGTGTTTTGTAAATAGTTGTATTTAGTGATGAACATAATATTAAAAGTTTATTTAAAATGCCACTGCACTGTTCCTCTGCTGATGGGGTTTTCATTCAGGAATTAAAAAAAAAAAAGAGGCAATTATCAAGGATTGGATTTATACATTGTAGCTTTTTACAGTATGTAGTTGCTATGGCTAGATATAAACATAATTTGAGAGTATGCACTTGGGATTATAAACTTGAGAGCATAGAACTGCTATGTGGGCTCTGTATTGTTTGTGTCCTTCTAAGGGTTTCCAAAATGACATTAAATGCACAGTACGATTAAACAAACCTGTGTAACTGGAGTAAATCCATTTGCTGAGGGTTTTGCGGGGGGACGGGCCACTCATCACTAGGCGTCATTTCCTGTTACCCTCAGTCGGACGCGACTTGTTAGTTTGCTGCTGCCCTCGGAGCCACCCAGGGGCGAGGGGATCTTCCGCAGACGGCCTCTCTCTGCAGCGTGCAGCGTAGCGTAGCGTAGCGCAGCGCACAGCTTGTTATGCCCGTCGCTCCCCGATGCACTCCTGTGTGGTTCATTAATGCTCATACAGTAACTGACCCACTTCTGTCTTCTGCAAGCAATGTGCTGATTTGCGTGGGGTTGTCGCCGGCAGGGGGCTGGGGAGAGGGGGGGTGGCTGGATTTTATTTACACAAAGCTGCTGGGTCAGGTTTGGACACCACCCTTGAGGCCCTCTGATTGAGGCCTCGGGCCGGGGGGGCGGCTTGGCCCAATCAGCCTTACGCTGTCAAAGCAGAAGGACAGGGCACAGGCACAGGGTTGGGTGGTTCATGTTTTAAACATTCTCTCTCTCCCTCCCTCTCACTCTCTCTATCTCTATCCCCCCTCCCCCTGTCTTAGGGCGGACCATCCGATCAAAGAGGATGGTGGAGGCGTCTAACCCCACGGAATTCGAGTATCTAGAAGGAAGCATACCTTCCGAGTGGGACGGTAAATATCTGGGCAACTGGGCGGGCGTCACCTAAACGCACACAGCTACACACACACACACACACACACACACACGCACGCACACACAGTCACAATACGTACAGTTTCAGACACACAATTCTCGCGTATGCACACAGTCAAATACACACAGTTGCAGATTCACACACAGTCTATTCTGAAATCGCTAATTATATATCTACTCTCATGAACACGGAAAGAAGAGACCTGCATGACTTGGCACCAGATGCTTTAGCGGTGGATTGTATCTGCACGGCTCAGTGAAGTCTAAATGTTTTCACCTTGCTGAAAGAGCGCTTTGAGCGGCTGACAGGATCTGTGCTGAATGATTACGGGGCGCACTGAAGCTTTGTAGCTTCTATAAAGAATCCGAAGCCATTTTTTCCCATGGAGGGAGGCAGGCAGGCAGGCAGGCAGGCAGGCAGAGAGAACTAGGTGAGGGGGTGGGGTATAAATATCATCTGAGTGCTCCCGTTTGTCAATCGGCCCGTTTTGTCTCCTCTCGCAGTGAAGCCCCTTTGTGCTGGCAGCCCACACAAAACCTGGTGTCATCCGGACTCCTTTGTGTTTTATTTCTTCTTTCTGGAGCCCATTACCCCCTCCAGCCCGCACCCACCCGCCCGTCTCTGGGTGTAGCGTTTAGTGACAAACGTGAGTCCTGATTGTCGTCCCGTGTGCCCCTGATCTCGTGGGAGCGCTCCGTACCCGCTTGGAATCTCGGTCAGAATTTAAATCAGCCGGAGGATAGAGGGGAGCAGGAATGCGGAGGTGCTATGGAGGAGAGATGTGAGTGCTGGCTACACGGTGGGAATGACTCGGGGGAAAAATGACCATCCCCACACATCTCTCAGCTCTGCTTAGGCACCACACCTGAAGATGGACTTACCCTCTATCTTCCGAAACCCCGTCCCCAAATAAGAATATTTAATAGAAGAAAAAAACCCCCTCTGGTTTACCAAATAGAAAGGTCAGGTTTGTTTGAGGTTTGTCTGCGAGTGCTTTTTTATTTATGTCAGCTTGTGAGTCAACCAGAACCAACACCCTATAGCATTGGTGTCACCACCAATCAAAGACACAGTTTTAACCTTGGAATGATTGGTCAAGTGTTATAATTCGGTCTCGCTCCTCTGACCATTTGCATTTTGTGTCATTTCCATCACAGCCTGGATTCGAGGTCGAAGGAAGATCCCGCCAACGATTCAGGTGAGGAGGTTTTTCTTTTCTTTTTGTTGTTGTTTTGTTTCACTCTCCAAACGCATATCCGATAGGTAATCAATCCTGGGTAAAAACGTCCCAGACGTTTTCGCACACATAGCTCTTCTTATGCAACGTTTATTTTTATATGCATTTTTAAAAATCTGTGATTATTTTCACTGGCTACACAGCCGGCACAAGAGGTTTAGTGCCAATTGGAGGAGAGGTACGTCCCTCCTCTGCTCTGCCAGTTTGCATGCGCCTGGGAAGCAACGAGCGGCGAGAAGCGTCGACTATCGCGACCCACTCTGCCAATTATCCACCGCCGCTGTGCTCTGCCGGTCACAGTCGGTAAATTACGTGAGCTATGGACAAGGGCTGATCCATTCAGGAGGCCCGGTAGGGTTGGATAGAGAACGGCGAGTGGATGAGAGAAACGGGGTGGGTTGAACAGCCTGAAACAGGAAGTACACCACCCCTTCCTTCCATTTCCTCTCTGTGAGAATGGCTGAGATCCAGAAGCTGACCTGTAGCTTACTTCCGAGGCCAGTTGGAATCCTATCGTTGTTGTTTTAGGATATCCCCATGCTTAGCAGCAGCCATGTAGACCAACTTGCATAGCTGGCAAATTTATACTCTAGCCGTTTATGCAGCTGAGTATGTTTGTTTTTTAAAGGGGTTCAAATGCCTCATTCGGGAGTACAACAGCAGAATCCCCCCTGGGACTGTCCGGTGCAGGGCTCCAAATGTTATCCTACGGCGCTGTACATAATATACAGTTCATCTGTGGGGTCAGGATGGAGAGGGAGCAATTAATCTGTACAGCTGGGTATTTATCACAGCTAGTCGTCTTACTCAACGACCGATAACATAGCAACGGCATTAGTTTTTTCTTCTTTTTTTTATTTTATTTTTTTAAGTCCGTTACCTCCAACACTGCTCCACGCCGCTGCTTCTCTACCCAATGGGACGTCGTGCGTGCCCCGCGCAGCACCTCTGGTTGAGATGTCTCCTCGTTTAAGTTACGCGTGAAGGCCACCAAGGTTTTTTTTGATTCCACGTTAAGGGTGTGATGCCACTGAGTCATAGTGTGATATTTTGTGTGCGTGCGTGTGTGTGTGTGTAAGGGAGGATGTCTTTGTGCGTAATAAGTGTGTCTGTTTGGGTGTGTCATTGAAGTTAATCGATGATGATTGCATAGGTTTCAGTGCGGGTGTGTCAGTCAACTGAGAATACCTGACAGTCTAGTGCAACCAATGGGTTACTCCTGAGACATTACAACACTCGTCATTTGCGTGTAGATACATTTTAAAACTTTTTTTGCTTTGATTGATTACTCCAGTGTATATACGGCTGGCATATGGGGTACCTTATCTCTGCTTAGTCATTTGATAATGTTTTTAGAAGTACGCTAAAAGGGTTATATTATTTTAATCAGTACATCCCTAGAAAAACGCTAGCATTAGCATTGTTTAGCTTAGCCTAGCTGGTATTACCTTTAGTCATAACCCTTCAATGTCGAACTGGCGAGAGCCACACATGTGGCCCATATGCTTAAAAGGGCCCAGGACCCCCTGCCATTTTGAATGATGCTGCAAACTTCTCTGTGGAGAAGAAAAGGTCTGGAAGCCCCAAAGGCCATGTGGAAATCATAGAAACCATGTGCCACCCAGCGCCGGGGGAAGATGAAGCGAGGGTGCGAGGCCTGGCTATCATTTTGTCATCCGCCGCTGTAAATAAAGTAACCTGAAGAGATGTTAAGGAGGCCCCTATTAATACTCTCCCTAATCCACACAAGCACCCCCCATTGCACCAACTGCCATCAGAAAATTGCCAGAACGTCGTCAGAAGCGATTTATTGGTGCTGGCTCTGTCCGTAAAGGATTATTTCATTAATTATCCTAATTAAAAGGCGGACGGCAGTGGCCGCCCCTGTGCACCCACATTCTCCCCGAGCCCGTTACTGAAGAGACGTCTGCCTGGTCAACAAATTCACTGGAATAGAAACCTGCAATTAGCAGACCGGAAGAAGAGCTATTCAGTGCGTTTCTGTTTCCCAGAACAGGCCGAGGCTTTTTTGGCTGGGATTCTGCCCTCCCCCCATCCCAAACGTGAAATCTGCCAACACCACGCTGCGCTCCTTGGCTTTGATAAAACTGAAACTTCTGGAAACTTGGCGAATTCACTAAGGTTTCCTCTGCCCGCCTCTTTAATGCCGTCCACAATAACAAAGGTTCCTTTGACCCCCTTATTTAGTAAATTACATTATCATCTAATCTCTTAGCTAGGCGTTGGCCCACGGCGACATACACAGCGACATTTAGCTACTTGCTCCTTCCTTTGTGTTACGCAGAAAGGACTCGATTGTATCACGCTGATCCTGGGAGGGAGAATCACCTGGCTAGCCTCTCGAGACATCACAACCAACAGTTTACCATATCCTGCATTTATGTTTAGTTTTTTCAGAACGGTTTCAGAAAAAATAACTGTATGGCACCATATTGATCTCACAGAATCTAGGCGAAGGAGCCAGGTCAAAGATAGGGCAGCCAGTCAGCTGCATAAACGGCATCATCCACTGCCTTCTCTTTTCAGACTTTGTTTGAAGCTGCTAAAAGCAGAGTTTTGGTCTGTCAAAAATAGTTTCAGCATTTTTCTCTCTCTTGAAGGCGATCTAGATTAAAGCGCAAATCTCACCGGTCGTAAATTTCGGGCCCGGTATCGCTTTGGCTGACTGCTCTTCTCTCCAGAGCGCCACAAGAGCTATGAACTTCTCTGCCGAGAAACATGCAATTGTTCCAGAAGGCTGTAATAAGACCAGCCTTTTGGTTCTCCCTGTTCTCCCACACTTCCTTTTGGACACTGGTGAGAACGTGCTGTGAAGTCCATGTGTGTATTTGGATAGCAGGATTGCTATTCGGGGGCCTGATGGACAGCCTTCCTGTTGTTATACAACCTGCCGCCTCTGCCCCCCTCTGTTTTGGAGCACTATCAAAGTGCCCTGTATGGCAGCAGGGTTGTAGGTCTGGACGAGAAGAGCACAGGTTTCGCCGTTCTTCATGCGGCTGCTCTCTAACTGCAAAGGGCCTCTATCTAATACGAGTTAGGGTTTTTGTTGGAAATGCAAACCAGGTGATGGGCAGAATCGAGGGGATACGGTTGGAAATACGTACCAGGCGATGGGCCCAGATTTTGATTTGTGTGACTGCTTTTCCTGTGTCTACAGTCTAAGAAAATTCTGTTGGTAGGTACTGATGATACAGATTATTTGATGGTTACAGAACATGCCAGGTGTCAGGGTATAATGATTAGACCATTCAAATGCATGATACAATGGGCGGTGGTTCTCTGATGCAGTTTGCCTGTGTATGTGTGTAATCAGGAGCTGGAGAAGAACTCACTCTACCGAGAGCAGATCAAGCACAAAGCCCGCGAGGTGGAGGAGAGGGACCTGGTCCTGCAGACCAAAGAGTACGAAGAGGGGCTGGTGGCACGCCCTGCCCAGACGCTTGTCAGAGGACATGCTTCTGCCACGACTTTTGGGAAGGCGGAACCGGGCGAGGACCCCGTAAGCACTGCCAACACTTTCCAGCCTGGGTCCTGGATGCCCCCACCAAAGATCTAGTCTGGATGGAGGGTGGCTATTCCCACTCAGTGTAAATACTGTACTCTGTAGACTGCTTGTATTATTAAAAGAAGTTGGATTAGATAAATAATTAAACGCATTTTATATTGCTCAACGCCTAAAGTTTAATTTTATTGGAGCTTTCTCTCTTTTTTGGAAATTATTTTCTGTTTGAAAAACTGAGATCATTCTGATGGTAAACTGTGAACACAGGTTCTCATTCTTCAGCTCCACAAGAAGGCGTGTAACATTTGACACACTCAGATTGGGGTTTCGCAATCGTGCAGTGAATAAAAGCACCAGTTTGAATTGGGCATTAGTGTGTAATTCCATTTGTGCGTGACGCGGTGTGTTTCAAGCTTATTTTTCAAACTCGTAGATCATTCCAGTATGCATTCCCACTTGTGTAAATATTTACATTTTCCAAAGTAATGTTAGGCCAGACCGTGCAGAGTGTCCTTCAGCTGCAGCTGGCCAGGGCTATTTATATACTCCCTGGCTGGTCTGAGTTAACCACTCCCATTTTTGCATTATGTAAAAAAACTAAATAGATTTGCATACAAGCAGAGCGTTGCTCCAATATAACTGAACACAGTGAGCAAGAAATTACCCCAGAACAGCTGATGGAACATTTAACAGACAGCGAGAGAAACCAAAACAGTCAGTTTACTGGTAATTTCTACAAATACAAAAATGAAGAAAGTTTAAGAAGCTACAGGAAATGATGGACTTGCCTTCAAATTCCAAAAGGAATGTTGGATAATTCGCTGGTCTACCTGTAAATGTTTCTACAGGCCATCATGGGCTTAATGTCAATGTGTCTGCACTATAAGCACACAAAAAAAAAAAAGACCAACTATTTCACTATGTTTTTGTATAAAATGTTTAATTAAAACGTGTTTCAAAATGTCTATTGTTAGTGAGTTAAATCTGATGTTAGGGCATTGAAATTTTGGGGGGGGGGGAATATTTTAACAAATGGAATGGTGTGCTGCCATGCCAAGACTGTAGATCTCTGCCATTGATCAAATTTTGCAGATGAGTGCAGTCTTTTTCATTTGGAGGCCATTGGATGACACTCCTGTCCATCATAGCTTTAGAGAGCTAGTGCTGTTAGAAGCCTCTCTGTCAAACCTGAACTGTGACTGCTGCCCCTCCTACTTAAAGGGCGAAGCAAAGGAGAACACCGCAATCACTGCCCTCCAACACCCATTGGCACGAGCCTCAGTCCTTCTTTGTCCTCTTCGCCTTGGCGATGTTCTCTTGGCGTTTCTGCTTCTTCTTCTGCTCGCGGTCCCTGGCCTCAATCATCTTGGCGAGTTTCCATGACAGCAGGGCGCTGGCGATGAACAATGGCGTGAGTGCCAGGATGACGGTGGTGAGGAAGCCATAGGGGTCCTTGGCTGCCCACTCCACTACGTACTGCGCCCAGGCCTTCACGTCAATCATCCTTCTCCCACAGTTCTTTGGTCAGCAACCTGGATTGGGGCAGCGCGAGACAATCGGACCAGTTAGGAGCACCGTGACAGACACCGGAGTCTCCTCGTCCGTAATTATGAATGTTTGGCTTGACAAACCTCCCCCTGTGCAAGCCTACTGACCATAGCTACAATTTCTGCATCACCCTTTCGGTGACCTGTTTAAACGTGAACTCATCCTTTGGTCTAGATAACTAGACCCTCACAACTAACGTATTTTAAATAATTAACAAAACATGATTATATATATGTGAGGGGGCTCTTACGAGGTAACAGTTCAAAAAATTGTTATTGACCTGCTCCCAAAGTGACATGGAAAATTTGTTTTTCAGAATGTTGTGGAATCCCTAATAAATAAGTTTAAATGACCAAAGCAAAATTGTTTGTTTAGAAAACCCCAAGTGCACCCATTGTAATTTAATTAAGTATTATGTTGAACATTAATATGCCTTTCCACAAAATGCACAATTAAGAGCTTGGCCAAACTGCAGCCTTTAGCAAACCAATCGCAGGCCACCAGACTTAAGATGATATTCCTGAGGTGATGAATGGAGTATTTACTCTGGAGCGCTCCAAATGTTAAATTTCGGTTAGGTTCAACCCAGTCCTGGTGTCATCATTTGGGAGCAGAGGGGATTCTTGGAACTTAAACTGACTCTCCACAGAGGCCACTGGTCCAGCTTTTCTTTATAGGACAAGGATATTGACAGGACACCGCTAGTACTGAAGACATAAACCGCTCAACAGGCTTAATCACGCTGAGGTCGTACCTATACATTAGTTGCCTTTTTAGAGTTTTTTTCAGCAAAAAAAAAAAAAAAAACTGATCGCTTTGGAATTCTGCATGTCTGGATCAAATTTTAATTTGTTTTTGGCTAAAAACTATTTGTTTAACATTCAATATTATTCACCAGCAATAGCCTAGGTCCAGCTTCGCTTGGATGAAGAAAATAAACACAAACATATCGGCTGGGTTCAAACCAAGGTTCATCTGAAACAGCAAGCGATGTTACGCAAGAGGCGGCAACTGGCCGACTGACAGATTACCGGTCTGAGGATTAGTTACATGTGACATTGACAGCAGCAAAGCGTGGCGCAGCCTGGTATAGCATGTAAGCTTCCAGTAAACCAAGCTCTTTAAGTCGAGCAGCCCTATGGCATTTTTGAGCGGTTCCAGACCGTTTAATCCAGGCCTCATCACTGTTCTGCTTGACGCTCAGAGATACAGAGTGATTATTGGCCTCGAAGGTGGACCGTTGTCCATGTCAGCATATAGTCAATCTTGACGGCAGATAACCAAAACCCTGTGTACCCCCTGGGCTCCTGAACAGCTTGCAGATGAGGAAGCTTCAGCAGTACTTTCCTGTGTGATGTTTCGCAGCTCAGTTTACAACCAAGTAGATGACAGGATTACACAACAATTAAGTATGTGCTGTGAAAAGTCCGACAAATACACAGCATTTTTAATCAGTCGGAACCGCCTAAGGTCTAAACCAGAGGTTCTCAAACTGGGGTCTGCCGACCCCTGGGGGTCCTTAGAGACTGCCCAGGGGGTCCGAAAACTAAGCACATTTTATACACTTTTGTCAGTCAGTTTCTAAGTAGGGGGTCCGTGATTAATGTCGCATGTGAAAAAGGGTCCGTCAACAAAAAAGTTTGAGAACCCCTGGTCTAAACACTAGTCACTCAACACAGTTGCTATGATTATACACCAATATTAAATTTACGGTTTGCTGTTCAAAGTTTATTTTTCAGATTTTGTTCTTTTGAGGGGAGGCTGACCCCTAGGTGGAATAGGCCGTCCGTGGGCAAAACCATAAATCAAACTACCAAGACTGCCATGCAGATAAAGAACTATCACCACATGAGTATTGCTTAATTATCTATGATAACTCATAAGTGTTTGTGTATTATGCATATCTTGAAGTCTGAGTAGCTCTGGATAGGGTAGGTCAGAATTAATTCATCATCATTTAATTTTTTCCACTGGTTTTATCTTAAGTATACGAATTACTAGCTAGGGTGCAGTGAGAAAAATGTCATGCATCGAGATATGACAGATTCCTATTTATGAAAATAACCTCATGTAAAACAGTGGGTACTGTATTCGGTCGTTAGCGAGTGTAATGACTTTCTTTCCAACGGTTTATAATTATAATATTCGTCGGGTTAAATTCGAATCACTACCGACGTTTTAAAAGTTAAAAACGATCGTAATAATACTTGTGAAAAGATCAATTTAGAAACGGTTCTACTTATGCAGGATCTACATCTATCTTTTAAGTAAAGGCCTAAATGGGACATACTTTAGTCATTTTTTTCAATCCGATACCTGTGCTTAAATGCTCAAAACGTCCAAATAAATGCTACGGAACACAATAGCTAATTCTCTTGTATCTATTTAACTTCTGACAAAAATTATTTGAGATAAACAAGTTTGGTCATTTGGGTAAAGCATAGCTAACTTAGTGCATGCAAGAACAACTTCTCTTTCGTTTCACTGAGTTTGCATACGAATTAAGGGCTTCATTCCGGTAGCCATGAATACATTTGTTATAGCAGGACAATGTGAGTAAGTTACTTTTTTAAAATTAACAGTAGGTCTAGTTAGTAACTACCTAGAAAGCAAATCCATATTCATTTAGAAACCGCTAGTCATTATCGTTGGACTGATTTGCACAAACAACAATCGGCCTCTCAACGACATCACGGAATTCGAATATAACGTGGAGAAAATGTTAATGAAAAAATAACACACAGATCAACATACAACAAACGACTAAACAGTTAAAATAATATATTCACCCAAAACAATCCCGAACAATGAAACTTCAGCCAGTCGGTTTCACTTCCTTGCTCACACTAGGAAGTGGCAACTACAATATATGTCATAATGGTAGACGAGCATGATGGGAAGTGTATTTTATTTTTGCTTGCTCCGTTGGATAAGTATTTGATCTAATAAGACAGGAAATAGATGTAATATCAATATCACGATATCGATGGAAATAAGTTTATTTTACTATGACAACCTTTATCGATTACTCGTGGTTTAATAAACAAATACTAATAACAATGTTAATGGCAGTTCCATCAAAAACACAAAAAGGACAACAAAAACAAAATTGTACTGCAGATCTTAACCGTCTTAGGGTGTTAGTTTTAAAATTGTTATCTCAAAGAAAAAAACCCTGTGAAATAAAGTGTGAAATGCATATAGTAAACATCACATACAGGGTCAATTCTGATTCTGATTCTGATTGTAGACCGCCGATACCCTTTCACGCAGCTTTCACGCATCAATTATTTTGTGTGTGTCCCCCCCCCAAAAAAAAATCTTGCTTGTTTTACTGTTTTTATTTACGTGACTGTTGCTCTTTCATCGTAAAAATCTGCGCGAAAATAATCACTTATTGTATTTCGGTCAAAAACAAAGATCTACAAAGCAAAGATTAGTAGACTCATTGGTAACACTCAATAATCATTTTATCCATATTCAAAAAGGAAACGGATGGAAAATAAACATACGCTCACTTGTTATAAACGAAACACTCTACCATTTTCTAAAAGTAGGGTATTTATAATACCTTTAAGGGAAACATGGCCAGGGTTTTGGGATTAGGTCGCTGTTGCACCTGTTTTGCTGATGCAACGCGTATCTCTGTGGGACGCCAACACAAAGGCAGAACACAAACATGCAAATAAATTTAAAAATCTTAGAGTGGATCAAGACTGTAAAGGCGGCAGCCTTGATGAAAGTCTCAAGTGGACGGACCTTAACCTCACCAAGGGAATGGTTCCACAAGCCGAAGTCCATCGAGGTTGCAGACACCATATCTTCTTGTTCACTAATTAGAAAACAGATAGTGTAGAGTCTTGTCCTGGAGTCCTACTCCCCTTGAGCTCAATATTATGAAGTATTAATTTATTTACACTGAATGAATGTACAGAGATTCTCAACAGCTTGACTCCTGGTTTTTTTTTTTTACCCCTTCTGTGGAATCAAACAACTTCAGACCAATATCATTATTATTGGTGACATATGACTACATATGTTAATGCAAAACTATCCTCAGCAGTAGCTCTGCAAGCTCTGCAGTTTTTGTTCAAACAGTTGTAGGAGCTTTTTCAAGGAATATTTTCAGACAGGGAAGATGTTTAATTTGTGACCCTTACATTTTAACCATGCTTTAGACACTTTTTTGTCTTGAATTATTTTACTGTGTATCCGTAGATGTTGCACGGGCATTCATAAAAGAGTGGGTTTTATGTGTATTTGTTGCTGATGGGGTTTATGGCACTGGGACCAAGATGAACCAGTGACGTATAGACCCAGGTGCCCACCGCAGAGTGAATGTTCAAACTCTTACAGACCCTCTGAGGCGATGTTACAGCCTATAACCGATTCATTAAAGCAAATGAGCCCAGTTACATTTTTATTGATCTACATAGGAGTACATCTATAAATTACAGTGAGATGCGAACAAGCCCCAGCCTAAGTCAATGGAGAGAAAGTATTGACCCAGAAGCAAATCAGCTATGTACTGAAGAGGATTTATTAACTTGAGAGCCATCGAAGTGACACTCAGTCTTAGCTGTCATTTTCAGTGAGAAAAAAACAACAAAATTCTAATTTTCCCCTTCCATTGCCCCATGCAAGTATTGATTTAAAACATGGAGGAATGGATAAAAGTTTTTCTAGAGTGTGTGTGTGGGCGCTTGCCCTAAACACAGCAGCAGAGCCTCAAATACAAACAGTGCATTATCCATGTATCGATGAACTCCATGACATGGTCATGGTCACCACATGACCAAGTTTAAAGGTAGCGTGCATGTAGGCAAAGTTATTGCTCCAACCATGTCATTGCGGTGTAAGTTACCTTTTATTTTATTGTTTTGTACCCTCACACAGTTCAGTTCTTCACAGTTTCCTTAAAGAACAGACAACTGTAGAGGCTTCTTGCTGCTTACGCCGCAGGCTTGTTGAGGTGTCTCAGTCAAAGTTGGGTTTGTATTGTGACTCATCTTATGTAGCACATTAATTCTCTTTGAGACAACCACTTCTGACATCTGCAGGGTAAGCCAAAAAAGGATAACAGAAGAGTGGACTATATCCAGGAAGTAGTTTTTTCAGTTCACCAAACAATGTCTTCCTGGAGTTTCTCTTGTGTCCCAGTTGTCACAGCAGATTTAGAATATATATATATATATATATATATAAAGGAAAAGTGAGTGGCCCTGCAAGAGAAGTCATTTTTAAGGGAGAGTCAAGGAGCACCCTCAAACAAATACACAGGGCATAACCATGTTATTAATCTGATATTAATCAGGACTGCTGAACCACACAAGGGATAGCCTTACGTAATGTTAAAAAAAACAACAAAAAAACCTATGTTTCGATGTAAGCATTTAGTCAATGGGACGTAAATAGTGACTAGTTAATGTTTTATCCGGAGGGCTGTCATAATTTGGATGTCCCCAACCAAATCAATGGTTTCAAGAAAGGGATGCCTATGTTACATAGTCATAATCAGAATTAAATTACATGTTCATATATGTGGTGACATCTTTTTCACAAAATGAACTGAACTCTTGAAAAACTACAAGGTTTATTGAAATTAGTATAATATACCTGCCAGATGCACATTGGATAAATATTCACTGTTTGATAAAACTGTGTCTTTAACAAAAAGAAAAACGGGTTTGTATTGGGAACAATTTCTGGTATTCAAATTTTACCCAAACCAATCTCGGGACACCAGCTACTTACATTGTGCAGTCTACTTACCTTATAAACTTCTGGCAATACCAAATAATGAGCAATGTGTTGATATAATAGGGAAACACCATCTCTTTTACTACTCATAATAGATAGCTACTGCGAGATACACAAGTGTCCTTGGAAAAATAAAATCCGAATTGATTTTTAGAACAAATAAATAAAACTTCTGTTATCCGTATTTTGTAATTAAATCCGATAGTAATATTAACAGTATTATAGTTGTAAAAATTACTTAATACGAGATTTTTCGTATTTGTGACCCGTCTTCTCATGGAGGACTTCACGTTGTGCCGCCTTTACCACGTCCTTTGTTTTGAAAAATTCCAACGTCATTCTTCAGTTTTAAAATCATCAGAGCAATATAACCGATGGGGAGGGCGTTCGCTAAGCATACACCGGACCAACCCAAAATTCCTTTCCAAATAAAGCGTCATGATATTCAAGGATTGCGTTTTTTTTCTCGTCGCCCACTAACAGATGACGGCCAAGATCAAAGCTTTGTGTTTTAGCTGACACTGACAAACTCTATAACCCGGTCTCCGCGAGGTTCCGGATGTTTTGTAACAGAGTTACCCTAGACCCCAGTCAAAGCCGCCGTTCACGCCTGTAGGAAAATCTGAGACCGCCCATAGATTGAAACTCCACTGGTAAACTCAAACAAAAAAGACATAAAAGTTTTGCGAGTCATCTCAGCTCCTCCTATTCTGTGCCGGATGGCTTCACAGAAGATTTGCCGACATTCGGGAATTCCGCCTATCGCTCCTTTTTTAGCAGAACGAAGGGATTGGCAGCCCGCCAGAAATACGCCTCTTTTACTTAATTTGGCCAAACAAAGGACTTGACAACATTTGGAACGACCGCCTACTCTACCAAATAAGGTTGGATTGCCCATACTCGGCGAACAATCGACCAAAGTGTATCCTTTTCTCTTCCTTATCCCGTTTATATGCTACGGTGACTAGCGCTGTAGCTAAAGCAGTGCGATCATGGCGGAGCGCGTTCAGCAGCCCCCAGCTAAACGGCTCTGCTGCCGACCCGGGTATAATCCGGCGTGCAGACAGGGACAGAGGGCTGGAGGAGCCTTATGTAGCGGTCAGGGTGCTGCCCAAGGGGGTTCGGGCAAAACTCAGAGCCCGGAATCCTTGTTGGACATCTCGGCGAGGAAAGTAGCGGAGAAGTGGCCGTTTCAGAGGGTGGAGGAGCGTTTCGAAAGGATTCCGGAGCCCGTTCAGAGGAGGATCGTGTACTGGTCATTTCCTAGGAGCGAACGGGAGATCTGCATGTATTCGTCCTTCAACACGGGCGGTGACGAGAGTGGAGCTGCCGGGGAAAACAACGACGAGACTCGGTTGCCTTTCCGACGGGGTATAGCTTTGCTCGAGAGTGGCTGCGTAGACAACGTACTGCAAGTCGGTAAGTGGTCGGCCAATACGGGAGGAAAAGTGCTTTTATTTATTTCGAAAGGCTTATTCTGAGCGACAAAAAAAATTAAAATTAATCGACATTCACCACATTTCTAACACACAAACACGGCACTGTGCTATTATTATCACGATGGAAAATGAAAATTGCCTGGCTGGTTTCCTTTGGACAAAGGAAGGAATGTAGCTAGCTAGCTGCCATAACGACATACGACGGGCTTTGCACGCAATCAGCGTTAACATAATAGGTTACATTTTCATTTAAGAAACGGACCAAATGTAACCAGTAATCTAGATAGCAGAAGAAAATCTTGATATGAAACAACTGGCAAATTTTATGGCTCGCACTTTAAATTATTTTAAAATGTATAAATGCTATTCTTCTGAATAGAGGTAAATAATCACGGAAGTGAATGAGCGCTTCAGTAAATTTTAAAGGTCTCGCTATTACAAGGTTAGCTTCTGTATTCTACGGGCATTGCGGTTATTTTGCTCGATCTGAATTTTTCTTTTGTTTTTTACCCCTTAGACAAAGAAGGATGCTTCGTTTTTAAGTGTTGGTGTAGTAGCTGGTTATGTAAAGAGACGGGGCTGGCCCTCTCGTCTGTCTATTCTGTTTATCTTTTTTCAGAGTGGAACCGAAAGGCACCACGGTGGGGGAGGTTATTTGGCGTAGGAAGCTAGACGGGGTTTTTCACCTTTTTTTTCCACGGCAACGTGTATTTTTAAAATACAATTTTCGATCGGCCGGCAGGTGGAAAGAAACCGTATATACACACTTTGAATACCGACTACTTGTCGTTACATATATTAAATGAACAGTGTTGCTATTTATTTTCCTGGGAGCAACGAACCCCTGGTCTTTTTTAGCCAGTATTTGCCGAGTGCGCATATCAAATAGCCGTCAGGCATTCCCATTGAAAGCATGGCACTTTGTTCTCGTTTTCATGTTCATTTGTGTCTTTTCAGCTTTCTGTCACCCTCCGAAAGGAAGGCGAACAAAAGCGTCTTTTTATTTCTTTTCACCGCTTGTTAAATAGAAGATATTTGGAAAGGGGTGGGAGGGACGGCGATTTAAAGATGCAGCGCTTCTATTTTGTTGACGGACCTCTGTAATTTCCAGCTAATCGGTTCGAGTCCGCAATTTATACTGAATGTGGTTGGCGAATTTTGACTTTCTTTTCACTCGTCAAAAGGCGTTATCGCCATTTCCAGTTCATAGAGGTTTAACAAAATAAAATAACGCAATAAGCCTTTAGGAGGTATGTAAAATGTCAACACACTCCCGTCTCCATTGTCGGGTGCATTATGTCAGGAATACGAATTTGCGCACAGGTTCCACGTTCATGGTTCTATCACCTATTGTTTCCCGCATTCGGTAATGCAATTAGTGTCAAATATCTTGTGATTTAGGCTACCCACTCTTGGAAAGGGTTCAAGATTATAATCCCATTACTTTCTGTAATTCATTTGAATTCTAATGCAATATACCACCATGATTTTCTGCGTGATCTCCCACCTCCCCTCCCCCCTCCACGACACAGGGTTCAGCAGTTCCTCTCATTTTGGCTTGGTTCCTGCTGACAATATATAGCCAGCCTGCCTCTGTTTGGCCTACCCTGCATCTGATTAAACCCTTTAACATTTTTGTCTGTTTTGCCATGATCTCGAGTCTCCGCTCTCTGGTCTGTTTTCCAATGGTTACAGAATGCAAACTAGAATTAGCTCTGGTTGGTTTTGTTGGAGCGGATGAGCCCCAGCTCGTTTCTGTGTGTGGGTGCGCTCATGCGCTTGTGTGTGTGTTTCATTCTGCATGCTTGCGATGGGGGACGGCAGAGCACACACAGGGAGGGGTTCTTGGCTGATTGCATTTCAGCCTGGAATTCACTGGGAAAATAAAGCCAAGTGGTGATAAATAAAAGATGCAATCTTCTCTTGGAAGGCCGACATTAAAAGGGGGCTGAGTTCACGGCTGCTTTGAAGTAGGGTGACGGGGACAGGGGATCGGCAACCCAGGCAAACTTGTCTGTGCACTGAACAGGACAGGGGTGTGTGTGTGTGTGTGTGTGGGGGGGGGGGGGGGTATGAGAGAGAGAGAGAGAGAGAGATCGGGTACTGGAAGCTGCACATGGGAAAACCAAACACACTTCAGCAGATTTATCCTAGCTTGGGCCCCCCATCGGACTGAATTTTGTTTTTCTTCTTCTGAGGGCAGACGACCTCTGGTCTTTGTTCCAGAAATGATAAAATAAGAAAGATGTTAACTAAGACTTTTTGATGTTTTGCTGGTGTGTCCCAGGAATGACCTCGGTGAGGGAAAGGTCTTCCCAAGACCAAACCTACCGTAGGGTGAAGGGGGACTAGTTCCCATGTCAGACGGGGCACACTCAGACGGGCCCTGGAGACACTAAGGCCAGAGAAGGCAGATTTGATGTTGATGGGCCTTCGCCTTTATCCTTAAAATTCTGTCCAGTAGCCCCCACCCACTCATTGCTGTGGAAATTAACGTTGATTAGCTGAAGATGCCCCCGCCCCCGGGCCTTCCTTAATCTTGACGCTGATTCAGTTGATGGATATTGAAGTGTAGTGTTGTTCTTCCTCTATCTTCCATCACTGGGGTCAAGTTCAACCCGTCTGCCTTCATCTTTCTATGTATTGAAGCCCCCCCCCACCACCACCACCATCATGTCTGTCATCTGGCCCTGGGTTATTATGCCAAAGGTACCCCCATGCTGTTCTGTTACTAAAGCCATGGCTACTATTGACACGTTCCCCACTTCTGTTTTTTGGGGGTTTTGCAGGCAAGAAGCAGAGAAAGTAGGGTTTCTGTGATCAGTTTTGGAAATATTTCCGAGACTTAGGGGTTGTCTCTGTGTAGGCTTTCATATATCTGTACTTGATTTTGGTAATTCTGTAACAGAAGGCATGGTTCAGAAGAGGTGTGTTAAATGCATGCGCCTCCTGTATTCTATATCCCGAATCAAGAACGAAATCGATTGTATTGAACAAAGCAGTTATACACCCATTTGGTCTCGGGATGATGTACCTTGGTGCTTAGCTCAAAGCCAGTTGGTCCTGCTTGCACGGTGTTGATGAGGGCTTAGTTTGGATATCAGTAGAATGCATAACTGACCATATGATTAGAATCTGGTTACTTGACAACATGTTATAATGATTTATTTTCGTTCATTCTTGACAAGCTGTGTGTGTGCATCTGTCAAGGAGGATTTGTAACATGAAGCCTGTTATTTGTGAAAATGGCATATTTTGCGCTGTTGAGTAGTCAACATGTCTGGGAGGAGCAAAATGATGGTAACTGTACAATATTTTGAATGAAAAAAACTGCACAAACAGCCTGGTGCAGTCCTGTGACGGCTACAGAGCAGTGAGGGTCGGTTGGAAGCGCCTTGCATCGGGGCACACATTATGAGCTATGGATTATGGTGTGGAGTAGGCCATGTCATTATGTTATGCCTGCTGGGACACCAAATGGTCATTAGTCTTAGCACGTATATTCCAAAGGCCATATATCTGTCCCAGATGACTGCGTGTGGGGAAAGTGTCATCGCCGCTCTCACCCGGACCATAAATCATCTTTATTTATCCAACACACAGTTAGCCCGCTGGCCTGACCTATCGTGTGTGTGTGTGTGTGTGCGGGGAGGGGGGGGGTCCTTGTTTGGCGTAAGGTGTGGTAAATGCCATGTACGTCGAGAGACGGGATGAAACGAATAAAAGGGGTGGCGGCTGGGTGGAGGAGGTAAGGGGTGTTGTCCGACAGCCCATGTTCCTGTGGGTCAGCCAGGCCTTTTCCTGGCCCGGTTTGCTGTTACTCCAGATGTTCTGTGCACAAAAGTGCAGAATTTCAGATCTGGAGTGAAATTCTTACACTGCCGTGTTGCTTTTGAAACGAGCTGCACTGGTGTTGGGCTGGTGCTGCGAGACCTGGGCCAGGCCGACATGCACCCCGTTGTTGATCTGGAACCTGGTCCGATTATTAGATGGGTGTTTACGGTTGATAGCTGGAGAAACCCACCTATACCTTGGCTTGGACCAAGACTGACAGAAATAGCTGGGATCCAAACATACTGGAGGATCATTGTCACCGTTTCTTGTTAGATTCAGTTAATTCATTTTGATAAGTTTGCCGAGAATCTTTAAGAAAGAAGATCAGTTCTTTTATGTGCGTCGAAATATTTTGTCCCGTTTTAAAACTCGCACTCCTGTGAGTAGCTCACTTGGCAAAGTCTCTTGCCCAAGCGCAGACTGCACCCTATGCGCTGGGTTCGAATGCAGGTCACGTGCTGGCGTGGGTTAAATTGAGAAGGCTTCTCTTGGTTCGACGCTAACAGGCCTTTCTTATCAGCATCCCGGGTGCCTGCAGCCTTGCTGTAACGCCTCACGTTGGCCGTGTATTCTGCAGCGTGGAAGATAGATGGGTGACTAAAAGGTGACTACAATTTTAGAAGCCTGGTTATACTTCCTGTCCCTCCCTGAATGTGGTGGACGAGCTTGGACAACAGTTCTGCACAACGGTTTTTACCGTGCAAGTTAATTTAGAAAATTATACAATGCAAAATAATACAAAAAAATTCTACTGTTGCCATGGTGCCCCCCACCTCGCATTGGCTCTCATTGGTTTTATGTCAGTGCTCTGCACCTTGTGACCAATGGGGGATAAAAGGCTTGACTAATACCCACTTTACTGGCAAAATGCTGCCATTGGTTATTTTCAATCATTTTCATGTTTTAGGGAATAGAGCCAAGTGTCATGTTATTGGTTCTAAAAATATATATTATTTATTGCTAATATATTAGAAAAAGTGGGGAGGAATTTAAATCTCTGGGAGAAACCAATGCAGATACTTGCAAACAATTTTCTACTTGAATCAACAGGGCTCTATGCTTAGTATTTTTTTCTAGGGCCAGGTGTGCTCCTAAGTTAAAACATGTAGAGAGCGCAGTCCCTAATTGACTCTGAAATAATTATATTCCTGCCGCAGAAAATACTTCAACCAATCTTTGGGTTACTTGTATGATGTAAGGTTAGGGGTACCCCTTGAATGCTATTTTGCTGTCTCCTCAGGTGGCTGAAGTTTGCTTGTTATTCCCCACCTACAAATACCAGTCTTTTTAAAATCGACCCTGCCATTTATTTGTCATTCACAGTGCCAAATGTTGCCTATCCAATGCGGATTTTTTTTTTAAGCTGAAGAAGCACATCCTCTTCAAGATCCAGTTGGGTTTTATGTGGCGGATTAGGCAGCAAAAATGCTAAATGTGCCAGTCATCCAGCTTCGTATTTGATGTGAATTCGCTATGAATGTTACGATCTCAACAGCAATTTTAAAAAGATTTGTTATTTCTATGAACTGGATTGCCAGTTTCTATTTCAAAATAGTCAATCAGATTTAAATGCGGAACTTCGGAATATAAAAAATCTGCGAATAAAGCAACAGTAATTGTAAAAATTTCTTTACAGAAATGACAGAATCAAAGTTGGTAACAGCATCGGAAAGTAGCATGGTCTAAAAACTGCACAACAGTTTAAGATTCATTTGAAAATAAGTGTGGAATGTTATGGATTCAACTTTAAATGTGGCGTTTAAACACTTTAATAAGAGCCCCTCCACTTTCAGTGTGGTGGGCTACTTACTAATTACTGTAATCACTATAATCCTGATGTTGTCAACCTTTTAAAGATCCGTTAGTTGAGTCGCACACAAACTCTACACATGTATCAAGGATGTAGCTGCGTGTTGTGTCACCAGAGAAATCTGGATGTAGCCCAGGCATTTCTTATAATATGATTCCTGTGGTTAGTTAATGTAGTTTCTTTCCAGATAACTCCCTTTCTTCTTATTTGAGTCATTTACCTGTGTTAATAAGTTAAGTATAAAAATGACCAGCTTACTAGATAAACGCGAATAAACAAAGTGGTGGCGCCTCGGTTCAGCTTGGCTGGAGTAATTTCTTTGCATGAGTGCACATGTGTGGATTTTGGGACTTGTAGTTTTTTGCAATGCGGTTAATCAGTTGAAACCCGAATAGTGAAATCAGATTACTGTTCGTACGTCACACTACTATCAGCAAATGCGAACCAGCTATCATGTTCAGAGTTGCTTCAACCAAGTATTTTTCCTCTCCTCTCCAAATGCACGGCTCCTAAAATGTTATTCACGTGTGAAGTAAAATGGTCGCAATGTAGAGCCCTGATAATCCACATAAACACATTTGGACAAACACTATTCCTTTCCACAAGTACTGTTTATTGGGTTGGCAGTGCCTGACGTGCACACAGGCCCAGTTCACATTTGTGCGTCTGTCTTCTGACTATGCCCCAACCTCACTCTATTAATCCTGCTTATGTAAAACGGTTAATGGCAACCTGTTGTAGCTAACGAGTGAAAACTAATGCCAGATGAGAGGAAGTAAGCGTGTGTGCAAGTTGGGTACACTTAGGGGGAGGGGGACGACGGGCAAAGCCAACTATCAATCACCGGTTATCTTCTGTGAGCTTAGAATGTGGATGCAACACCGGTGGGTGGGGGGGGGGGGGCGGGTGTAGGTTTAAATGGATGCTTTTTCTCACTGCATGTGTGTTTTTTCTCCCCTGGCTTTTAAATGCTAAAGGTGCTCTATTGGCTCTGATTTAGCTGTAATGAAGCATTAAAAGCTCTGCATTGTTTACTTCTCTCCCTCAACCACTCATGCCGGACGCATCCAATATAAGCCCATTCAGTAAATTGCTTGCAATTAAAAACACTGGTTTAAATAGCTTAGTGGCCAGTTTGCCTGTAGCATAGGTCTTGGCTCTGCTTTTGCTATGACCCTTGAACATGCCTAACAAGTGGGTTGAAACATACACGGTTAATAAAAGAGCATTGTAATTGAGATTGGTGATGAGTGAGTGACACTACAATGGTGACAGAGCTGTGCGCTAGTCCTGCACTTCTGCAAACCCCCGTACTCTTGCGTGCTTTGGTGCGGCCACAATCTGTCTTCGTCCTGCACTTCTGCAAACCCCTGTACTCTCGCGTGCTTTGGTGCGGCCATAATCTGTCTTCGTCCTGCACTTCTGCCAACCCCCGTACTCTTGTATGCTTTGGTGCGGCCACAATCTGTCTTCGTCCTGCACTTCTGCAAATCCCCGTACTCTCGCGTGCTTTGGTGCAGCCACAATCCGTCTTCGTCCTGCACTTCTGCAACACCCCCGTACTCTTGCATGCTTTGGTGCGGCCACAATCTGTCTTCGTCCTGCACTTCTGCAAACCCCTGTACTCTCGCGTGCTTTGGTGCGGCC
>JAOVYW010000036.1:6585218-6598615 GCA_025775045.1 Hiodon tergisus | reverse complement strand
CTGCATGTACCCTGATGACATTCAGAAGTGTGCAGCCAGCACAACACGGTAAAACATACATATTGGTTAAATGGTGGGGTTTATTGTCATCATTATTATTTTGTCATTTTTCAAATAGAACACCCTTAACGTTTTTTCATTCTTTTTATTCTAAGAGACTGGGTGACTATGCACTTGGTGTGAAGAACATTAAAAGGCAAAAGTCAGAGGAGTGTTTACATGGTTAGAGTCAACGGCAAGAGGCCACCATTGCTCTCAAGCGATGCTGTGACTTTCGGTTTGACTAAACAATCCTTTGTTAAGGAAACCGTGTTTTAAAAAGCAAAAAGGTGACAAGATAGGCGATATGAGTTGACTTTCTAACTGAGATTTTTGTGAGGAGTCTGACCTGAGGGAGGGAGTGAGGAGAGAGAGAGAGAGGGGGCGTGCAGTAATTAAAACAATTACTGATTGCATCAGTGTTTCCCCAGACGGACTCCTTTGTAGCAGTACTGTGTTCAGCAGGACTGAACGCTGCTGAGGTGCCACTCTGTGTGAAAGGCTTGGCTGTGGTTGGAACAGGGCTATCTGGTTTTAATCATCACCTGATTTACCTTTGCCCAAATTGCCAGAATGTGCTTGCAGCCAACTTGCATAAATCTGCAAATGTGCATACCGTTTGTACCCGTCTTGCTCCGTGTGTGTGTCTGTATGTGTGTACAAATGTAAACATTCACTTCTCCTTACTCGGCAGTTGTTTAATGAAAATGCGGAACTAAGTGGAGGACGCCATCAGCAGAGTCACTGGAGTGTGGAAAGGTGCGGTTTCTGCTGGCTGTTTACCTGTCTGTCAGAGAGCGGTTTGGAAGGAGGGGTTTGGAACCCCCGAGGTTGCAGGTTTCCTAGCAGGTCGGACAGATGGCTTGGATCTGTCTGGCTGTTGGCGAGATGGTGAAGGTGCTGCAAAATTCTCCTCCTCGCCTGCTGACACCCTCTCTCATCCTTCAGCTATCTGCTCGTCTAAACGCAACTCCCCATTTCAGCGTCGCGTGACGAGGGTGCGATTTCGCTCACCTAGACAGACACCCAGTCATGTTTGGTTGTGGTCGCTGTTGCCGGTATTGAAAACAAAGACAGTTGGCTGAGGCAAAGAGTTTGGGTTTTGAAGCCGGTAATTATGGACATTTGTTTGTGGAGGAACAGTTTCTGTAGTTTCTGATTAGGCTAAATTGTGTACGTGGGGCCCCACCGACTTGTGGCAGTTTTATTTTCCGTTTTCTTTTCTTTTCTTTTCCCTTTAATGAAGAATTGCTTAAGGAACCCCCCCCCCTCCTCCTCCTCCTCCTCTTTTTTTTTTTTTTTTTTTTTTAGCAAGTAAACAAAAACCCAGGTGTTTAATCAGAAGCCCAGACATTTTTTGCAGCATGGTTCATTTCCTGCAGTCACTTCTGTGCAGTGACTCGCTTTATTTCCACTGTTCTGTTGCGATGGCTGCTGGGCTTAAATGTTTGATGCACAGATCAGAGAGAGGGCCCCGAACGGAGCGGCTCTGCTAATGCAAAACCTTCGCTTTGGTTTCTCACGTTGTCGTGACTTGCCCTAAAGATTTGGAGCCGGAATGGTTTCCCGAGTCTGGACACGGCTCCTTCCTTCACCACAGTGTCTGGCCCTTGCATGTCCGGCAGAGGCCCTTTCCCCTCGTTTGTCATCCGCCCTCTTGGCTCGCGGCATCTCGCCGACAGCTGAAAAGTACACACCGTGAGAAGGCTGCGGCGGCCCCTTCCGCTTTCGGGACCAGAGTCGGGCCAGGAGGCTCCTGACCAAAATCCCCCTGGCGTGGGGAAACCCAAGGCACTCATTTAAACATCATACGCACGGCCTTCAAGGTCGCTCATGTGGTGACCATCCCAGCTTTTCGCCAACAAATAGCAGTTGGAAAAGCTAAGCATTAATTTAGCCGTTTAGCCCCTGGTCGCTTATCCACCACACGTGAAAACAAGGACTCTGGAGGACGGTAGAGACGCGTAAGCTTCTAGGCTGGCTTTGTTTGACACGCCACACCCTAATCATTTAAAAATCTACGGTCTGCAATATTCATGGATTTAAAAAATGTATATCTCCGATAAGCTGGTTTTGAGTCACGGATGTGACAGGCCACTCCCCCGAGCTGCTGAGAACGGCGTAGAGCTGGGCTGGTTGTAGGTCCCGCCCCCAACACTGTCACCACCTATCCGCTCTCGGGAGTAGACTCGGGAGGGCTCACAGGGTCAAGCGATAACGTTGCATTCCTTTGCCACGTTGGAGTCGTCGTGGGGTCGGTTCCCCCCGTGTGTGAATGATTTCAGGCTGTGGTCACGGCTTTATTTTTTTGGTCTGAAGTTCATTGTTCACAGAATGTCACACGCTCAATCTTCTCAATGGTCGTACCCCATTCTGGTGATCCTCTTTCAGGGGTTATCGCATCTATCTCGGATGGGTCTTTGTACATTATGTACGCAAATTTTAATAACAAATCTTGAGGTTTTATTTTTATATATAAATAATTTCCTTGTATATCAGTGAAACAACTTCCAGGGTTAAGTCGGCAAAATCCCGGTTTTATTTGATTTGTTTCCGATTACGCCCAGTGTCATACTCCCAGTATGCCCTTGGCTTTGAAAGGCCTATCTCTTGTGCACTGTGTCTATGTTAAGTAGGAAATATATTCCATATCTGATGTGTCAACAATGAGTATTATAATAACAGTAGCATAGCAATGACAATGATAAATTACCGTCTCCCTTCGTTTGGTTTGGTTAGTCATGTCATATCGCCGTTAGAGCTACCAGTACTCTGCCGCCCTAAAGTCTTACGTTTGTAGTTTCTTTATTTGCTCCTTAAAAAAGGGCAACTGTCCCCAAACATCACTCCTGATGTCATCTCTCTCTCTCTCCCCGTCAGGGTTTCACTTGAGCGGCACGGTGACGGAGCCGGCCACGCCCTCGGAGCCCGAGGCCGTGTGCAGCGTGGCCATCAGCTTTGACCGCTGCAAGATCACCTCGGTGACCTGCGGCTGTGGCAACCGGGACATCTTCTACTGCGCCCATGTGGTGGCGCTCTCACTCTACCGCATCCGGCAGCCGGACCGGGTCAAGCTGCACCTTCCCATCTCCGAGACGCTGTTCCAGATGAGCCGGGACCAGCTGCAGAAGTTTGTACAGTACCTGATCACCGTGCACCACACCCAGGTGCTGCCCACCGCCCAGAAGCTGGCTGACGAGATACTCTCCCAGAACTCAGAAATTAACCAAGTGCACGGTGAGGAGGGTCGGGTGGGACCAAATCCAGAAGACTGTTCGCCTCTGTCGGGTCTTCAGTTCAATGTTTTGTGCGTTTTCATTTTGGCTTCTGTGACGAGAGACTGGAAGCCTTTTACAGAATAGGCCATATTCACGGCCATATTCAATTAAACAGTCTGCCATGTTTCTAGAATGTAGAGTAGTACATAGACGGGGTGGGATATGCTATTTCTACGTGTTTTGTGCCAATCGCTGATTGGGGAACACCACGATAGATCGGTATGGATTCCTGGTATGACCCACATTGTTAATTAACACGAGCGCTACCTGTGGTAATGAGTGGGACAGCCTTTTGTCTGATTGCCACCCGCTTTCCGGGACTTATTCTCACCCGCTACTGCTAGCAGACTGCTAGCAGAAAATGATGTCCCACAGGAACATCTCCAGACACCGCCTTTTACTTTAGGATCGTGTTTTAAATCCTTTGGCAGTTTGCTTCAGCTAAATTCCCTTTGTCTCCATTGACCATTGTCAATATTCTTGCTCCTTACCGAATTGAGGTGACCGCTTATCGAAACAAATCAACCGTCGAACAAATGTACTACAGTGTACGTCGGACCACACAGCCGCTTCTTTATACGGTGAGAGCTGTCATGTACTTTCTTGGGGCCCGCTGTCAGAGACGCCTTGAACAACCAAGCAAGACGGGCGATGGATGAGGCCGGGTTGTGCAAGATGGTGTCGAGGTGGGCAGGTTTTTGTGCATAGGAGCACCTGTGACAAAAAAGGTGGAAAAGCACAGATTTAATGTTGCTCCAGTTTAAATGTTTTTATCCGCCTGTCCCTAAAACTGAAATAGGGCAGCTGCACGCTTCTCTGAGACACCAGGAGGGACAAATGGCCTCTGTGACTGAAGGGGTTGTTTAGAGAGACTAAAGGGAATTTCACTATAACGTAAAATCTAAGTGAATTTAGCGTGAAAGGTTAGCGGCAAGTTTTTCGGACTTGAATGGGAAGCGGGTCTTGCTTGCTCTACAGTGTCAGCCCACAATTCAACATTATTTTTCTATTTCAGGAATGCAGAGCGTTAAACTGCAGCTATTTCAGTATGTTGGAGCCATTTAAATAGCATCACTGTACTTTAAATGTATTTATTTTTGGAGGTTTCATTTTCTCAAAAAAAAAAAGGTAGAGGAAGTTTAAAAAAAGAAACGCTTACAGTGGGGCTGAATGCAGAACAGGGTGGCCGGTTTATTGCCCCGGGCCCTTCAGATGTTCTGGGGCCCACAGGGGGGGTTTGCGAACCATGAAATTGTTTCAACCTGGGGATGTGGCATGAGAGCGGGACTATAAAATTGGAATTAAAGTAAAAAATAAAATGGAACCCACTTTGACGTCTTTATCGTCAGTCCACTGTAACTATGGTGTCTTTTCTTGTTTTTAAAAAAAATATATATTTTTAAGTGGGTTGGGAGCCAATGCTAATGCTTAGCCATGGCCCATTTCACAGATTTTAACAAAATCCTTCGCTATACAGTTTTCCAACTGAAATGATTGCCATTGTATAGTTTCTTGGCAGGCGCTCTTATCTATAGTGATCTACATCTTACTTTTTTATTTAATTTAAAAATGAACTTCATTCTTTGGCGCCCCAGGACATTTGCTGAAGAAATTGAATTTAAGGTACAACAGCATTTCAGTTGTCTGGATTTGTAATATATAACTAGCTGTGTGTGTGTGTGTGTGTGTGTGTGTGTGTGTGTGTGTGTGTTGACTTCCTGTTCCTGGCAGCAGGCCACAACACACTCTGGGAGTCTTCTCACCTGTTAGAATGTGAGCGAGCCTTGTCCACCTTCCCACACACACACGGAGCGCTCTGTACAGCTGCACGCTACTTCTGTGTTTCCCTCCACGCAGCTGTAGCATTCAGCAGCTGTGACCGAGGTTAACTGAAGAATCCATTTCCTGAGGGGGTGGGGGCTGTGGCGTACACAAAATCAGGTTGCCAATGGTAACTTTTTGGCAGCAGGTTGATCGTGATCCTGTACGCTGGTCCTCGATCCGCTAACCTCTCTTCAGGTAAAAAGGCCCAGTAAAATCTCCATGAGCCATTCCCGTTGTTCATCCAGTTATCCGTCTGTAGGGGAACCCATGGAACAATGCCGTTATTTACCAAGAGAGCCCTGTTCTAAAGCGGTATGCAGCTCTTCGTTGTGATTTAGTTGTAATTTGATCATTGCGTTGTTTGCCTCCATTCCTCACTGCTTGCTCTTGAACAGTGTAATCGTAATGATGAACCTGTGAGTAAAATAGAAGTCACAACCTGCTGTCTGCGTTCAGCCTTAGTGGTTCAGGATCGCTGGGGTGAAAGGGCATGCACAGGAGAAAAGAGACCAGGTGGGGAAATAGTTTTTCACTTTGCCCGTTTGAGATTATCACCACTACAGAATGTAGGGTTTGGTACCATGTCAGGCCTTAAATGTGAATATGAATGAATATGCTCTAGGTATGTGCCCTGTTCCATCTCTTTCAAAGCCGCTGATTTAACTGAAAACACGGGACTGCTCGAATGAGTGTCGAAAGTCAATGGATCGTCAAGGAAAGGGTCTACGCTCAATGTCGCACAAGTTAAAATTATATGAACTTCTCCTATACTACAATCATGCAAACAAACAAACAAACCAACCAATCATGTTTGTGCCCATCTCCTGTGAACCGTAGGGGTGGCTGGGAGAGCGATTCTCTGATCAATGGCAGGTTTTCAGACTACGTTTGTAATGTCCGACAGTGACTATAACCATTGCTGTTCTTCCTCATTCGAGTTTTCCGTTGGGTGAGGCATCATCGGTCTGATTCCTGTTGGCGGAAGAGGGTGATGCTTCATCTAGCTGGGCCCAAAACACCATCCCACATTTGGTCTGAGACGCAACACGACAGGGGGGAAAATGTAGGCGGTTGCGGTGATGACGCGTCGGTTTTGGAGATTGAGGCATGTCGGCTGTGGGGTGAGACCACCAGGGAAGCCCCAGTGACTTTGCTGTGAGTAAGGGCGCTGTGTTGGCATTTTGCAGGGGCCCCCGATCCCACCGCTGGAGCCAGTGTGGATGACGAGAACTGCTGGCACCTGGACGAGGAGCAGGTGCAGGAACAGGTGAAGCTGTTCCTATCCCAGGGTGGTTACCATGGCTCAGGCAAGCAGCTCAACCTTCTCTTCGCCAAGGTAGGTCCCCGGCTCCCTCACCACCCGCTCGCGTCAAACGCCCCTTCCACCATTGCTTCTTTCGATGTAGACCCTCTTATGTTCTGAGAATGTAATGAGTTATTGATCAAATATGAACATTTTCCTAAGGTCACCAACCTTTTTCAAACGGTAAGAAACTTTGAAAGTTGATTTGCGCTAGAAAATGTTTTTTGATTTATAGCTGTGAGGTCACCCTCAAGATCAGGCGGTCAATTCCTTGTGTCGATTACACTTCTGAGGATGAGGTTACCTGCTGAGTTCGAAATATATATATAAAATAATTATTTTTTTTATAATTCATTTTCAAACTTTAATATTGAGGTTTTTGTTTCCCCAGCCAGTGCTAAGAAAGGTGATTCAGGCTCATATTTTAACCTGCTTAATTACATTGAAGCCCAGCTCCCTGCCAGCGTTGTTATATTTTAATGCGTCTCTGGTGCAAGCAGGGTCTTACATTAGGAGTAGAATGCGGTTACCAGGTTAGCGTCCACCCTGCGTCTCTTCTGTGCTCGGATAATAAAATATTGAGCCACACTGCTAATGTATTTTCTCATTTGTAACAAAGCGAGCGCTTGCTTTGTTCATTATCTGGATATTTATGACTTGCTCATCTCTTGCCTTTTTGTGTCTGGTGCATTCATTTTCCTGTTGCTTTTTTAGAGAGAAGTGGTGAGCGGGCCTTATTGTTTCCATGTATATTCAGCATTGAAAAGCTGGATGAATTGAGGACCACCACCACTCGGGGGGCCTTTGTATCGCTTTATTGGCCATTTTGCTTTATCCTTATGTCTGTGGCCCACACAGCCTGATAATGTTTGAGCAAAAATAAATATAAAAATCTCTTCGTTTTGTTTGGACCAAGTCTTTTGTACCATATTTTCATCACCCTGTTAGTATTGTGCCTGCCTACATGTAGCTTCTACTGTGTGTGTGTGTGTGTGTGTGTGTGTGTGTGTGTGTGTGTGTGCGCGTGCGCGCGCCTGAGTATATTTCCTCTCTAACCCCTCTTGGGTTATCTCTTGGTTCAGGAGATAAGGGTGTGTTTGTATAGACCATCTTCATGCGTGTTTCTGTTTGGGTGTGTGCCGGTCTCACCTGCCCTGCCCTCTCTCCTCCAGGTCCGGGAGATGCTGAAGATGCGGGACTCCAACGGGGCGCGCATGCTGACGCTGATCACAGAGCAGTTCATGGCCGACCCCCGTCTGGCACTGTGGAGGCAACAGGGCACCACCATGACTGACAAGTACAGGCAGCTGTGGGATGAACTGGGTGAGCACCGCGCAGAACCGTCGCCCGGCCGCCAGCTCCGTAACGTAGCGTGTGTTCACGCGTTTGGCTGACTCTCTATCTTTGGAGATGCGAGCAGCGCTCTGCAGCTGGGCTTTTGTCCGTTTTTGAAATGTGTCGGGGGATGGCTCACTCCCCACCCACACCCCCCAACGGTTTTGTTTTTATGTCATTAGTAATAACGAAACCTCGGAGCGGAGCATGCGCAGGGAAAGAAAATGGCGGGCTCTTCGGTGGATTACGTCCGTGTGCCGTGTTAGCCGTAATCTTTCCGCTAGCAGAAACTCCTTTGTTCTTTTTTGGCTTCTGCTTTTCATTTGGTTCATTCTGGTTTTTTCCCTCTTCCTGCCGATTGCTTTTATCTGTGTAATTTTTTTACTCTCCCCTCTCGCTCTCAAATAGACTTTTAATTTCCTAAACGTGAGGAGGGAGCAACAAACCTGATATCACGCGGTCTAAAAGACCGTTATTTATTTATCTTTCAGCTTGTGCTGTAGTCGATCAGCCCAAACCAATTTTCAAAGGCTTCACACTTTCTTGAGGAACATGTATAATTTCATGCTCCAAGGAGTTTTTTTTGTCTTTAAATCTATCATGTTGGTGACAACGTGTGAAACGTAAAGAAACTTCAATCACTTGATCCAGGTCTGAAATTGCGTGCATGTGCACGGCTGTTTGAGTGACAGTCACTCCATTTTTTTTTTTTTTTTTTTTTTACCAGATCACAGTATGCTTTTCCCTCAGAGGCACTCCGCGAGGAGCAGCTAGCCGGATAAGTCTGGAAAGCGTCTAATATCTTACAAAAACCAGGATGAGAAGATCCTTTTGTTTTTTTTACATGAATACGAGAAAACGGCACTGATAATAAGCAAAAAAAATGTTTTCTAAGCGGCTTCACTCGGTTCGTTACCAGACCTCCTCCATCTTTACAATTACCTCAGGAAAAAAAGAAAACGCGGGCCAATGTTTGCTGAATGTCAAACGAGCCTGGATGTCCTGACTGGCTCATTGGGGTGATTGGGGCAATAAACCAATTGAAAGCACGGTGTAAGATATCCAGGATTATATGAGTAGTCGGTTGGCCTATTTTCTTTGTGTCTGTCTGTCTAAAATAATGATGCTGTGAGGACTGAATGCAGCTTTTGTGGAGGGGGGGGGGGGGGTTACTGAGACAGCCCGTCTGTCTTCCAGCTTGTCCAAACGCTGCCGTTAAATCATTTAACCCTTTAATTAGAGATCTTCTGGCATTTTTCCAAAAATGCATGTTTCTTTTCAGTGCTCATCAGAAATCTTTATTTATCTTCTTTGCCCCCATGGTTCCTTCACCTAATCAGGGTGTACGTTTAGGAGGCTTTAGGCAGGATTGACTGAATTCTGAAGTACTGATTACTGAGTTGTGCTGGGGGGGAGGCACTTTGTTGTTTTGTGTCCACTCTTCTGTGAGCGCATTTCAGGCGGCCCACTCCGCTCGTTGACTGGGGGTGGGCGTGGAAGTAGCGGCGCTATGTTCCGTTAGTGACTCGAACTTGGGGACGAGCCGGTGTTTCCTATAGTTTCTGTTTGTAAAAGGTTTCTGGATGTTGCCTGAAAGCCCCTTTAACCTGTGTCTGTGTCTCCCCTCTCCAGGCGCCCTGTGGATGTGCATCGTCCTCAATCCCCACAGCAAGCCGGAGCAGAAGGCCAGCTGGCTCCGGCAGCTCAAGAAGTGGAACAGTGTTGACGTGTGCCCATGGGAGGATGGTAACCACGGGAACGAGCTGCCCAATCTCACCAACTCCTTGCCTCAGGGCGCCCATGCTAACCCAGGTGAAAACCAAACCAGTCCAGCGTGTGAAACCAGTCCTTTAATCAAGAAAGAGGTCAGCGGAGCATGTGAAGTCAAGTCTCTCTCTCTCTCTCGCTCTCCCTCTCTCTCTCTCTCTCACCTGTGCTCTCTCTCTCTTACTCGCTCTCTCTCCCTCTCTCTCTCACCTGTGCTCTCTCTCCCTCTCTCTCTCACCTGTGCTCTCTCTCTCTTACTCGCTCTCTCTCTCCCTCTCTCTCCTACTCGTGCACTCTCTCTCTCGTGCTCTCTCTCTCTCTCTCTTACTCATGCACTCTCTCTTTCTCCCACCTCCATGAGCAGGGATTCGGAGCACTGGTGCAGCTAATGTTTTTGCATAATTTACCTCCATCGGAAACACCGCTTGTGGTTTCACGTCTGGTAGGGTAGTTATGCTGGTTGGCTTTTACCAGGTGAAATGAGAAGTGCCTTTCTCGAGGGTAGCACGACCCACTCAATCCCATTTTTTGAATGAATCCCATCACCCTGGGGGTTTGGATGGTTTCTGTCCTTTCATGGACCCCATGCAGGAATGAACACAATCAGAAGAACGTGTTTAAAGACCATGAAGGATAAACAGTTGGGCCTCTCTGAAAGGTCGTGGAAAATCGCAATGTATCGCTCTGGGACTGCATCAAAGCTATTCCTAGGTCCTCTACCCAGATTTGGAAGGGTTCAAAATGGTCTAGTCTTTGTCACATTGTCATCGTCGGCCGGGGGCTTCAACCAATTGTTACGGGGGGGGAGGAAACTTCAATGTCGAATGACCAATCCTAATTCCCCTCTCTCTCCCTCTGCCCTGTCAGATTTAGCCAGTAGGCCTCACCGGACGGTCTTCACGCGAGCCATCGAAGCGTGCGATCTCCACTGGCAGGACAACCACTTACAGCACATCGTCAGCAGCGACCTCTACACCAACTACTGTTACCATGACGACACTGAAAGCTCGCTCTTCGATTCCCGCGGCTGGCCCATGTGGCATGGTGAGTCGCCGGGAGCGGAAATGAGTGCAGCTCCTCTTACTTTAAAACGTTATTAATCATTTTAGTTATAAGAGGAATGCGTCTTAATTTAGTTTTTGTTTTAGAAGTTGGGGGGAGGGCTTTTGAAAGAAAATAGGCCTTTTGCCAATGGGAACAGTGCTCTCATTGAACAGCTGAAACAGGGTGAAAGTTCCTTTTTTTTTCTTCTTTCCGTTGAGTAGAGAGAATTGCTCCTTGTGTAGGCTGACACCCTGTCCTGTGTGTGCGTGTGCGTCTGACAGAACACGTCCCTACGGCCTGTGCCAGGGTGGACGCCCTGCGTTCCCATGGTTACCCTCGGGAGGCGCTGCGGCTGGCCATCGCCGTGGTCAACACCCTGCGCCGGCAGCAGCAGAGGCAGCTGGAGCTCTTCCGCCGGCACAAAAAAGGTGGGGGTGGGCTCCTGATTGGCTGTATCTGGGCACTCGTAGGGCCGGTGGGGCGGGGCGGGGCGGGGTAATACAGGGGGAAGTAACGGGACTGGGAAGTGGAAAGCCATGCAGAAGGGAGTGATGGTTAATAATAACGATCAAGATTTCTGCTATGATTGTTACCTGTTGTAATGGTTGCAGATGAAGACAAGGAGGGCGTTCTCTGTAATATTCTGTCTGCTATTGTGGCCGGGGACAGCGATTGAGTGTGCTGTCTTTCCTCTCTCATCCCAGAGCTGCTTCACAAAGGGGTCACCTCCATCACAAACACAGAGGGGTGGGTGGGCCACCCTCTGGACCCCATCGGGACCCTCTTCAGCACGCTGACTGAGACGGGACGGGGTTTCGACGATGGCTCGTCTGGGTACCTGGATTATTCAGGTAGCCATTCAACCCGCCGCCCCAGCAAAAAACGTATAGAATGTGGCAGGATACTCGTCTGGAAAACCTGTACCCGTTAAATTGATTATTCATGATTCTATATTATGATTTGTTTATTCAGCCCCCACTCTAAACCAGTACGTTAAATTACCTGGGTTAAATGATTATGGCTAGTTTTAATGCAGAGGAACGCGCTGCCACAACCAAACGTTGGTTTCCTACGTTTCAAAGGGGTGTTTTAAAGGAGAACAAGACTGATGGGGTGTACATCAAGCCTTTGAAAATCTGCCTCTGTGATTAAACACTCGTGCACAGCGAGCGTGTCATGTGAGCAGCAGCTGTTCGAAATTGCACAGTGGAAGAGAGTCGGCGTCGATGGATTTCAGCCAAGGGAAAGGAGAATTAAATAATAATTAAAAAAAGACAAAATTTTGTCTCCTGAATTTTTAAAGCTTTTTTATTTTTAATGTTTTTTATTTTTAATATTTTTTGTTCCTATCTCTTATTCATGAGGCATGATTGGTGATATGGCTGTCACAATTGGCGGGTGGGAGGGTAATTCGTTATTACAAGGGCCTTTGGGGTATTTCAGCCTGGGTTCGCTGAAGACGGCTGATTCCGGACGGCTGTCTGGTCTGTGGAGCCCCACCGCCCTCCCCCACAGTGATTTACAGCCCTGATTCTCCACCAGCGAGTCAAGCTTGCTTTTTGGGCCCTGTAATTCTCCTCTGAAAGCCCCTAATTCAGAACACCCCCCCCAAAAAACCTATTGTGCAGAACAGAGAACAGAGAGCAGTGAGGGAACACGGGGACAATTTATTTTTTATTTTTGTGGTAAATTTTTCATTTAGCATGGGGCTTGGTCTAGAATAATGTGTGTGCCCTGTTTGTTTACCTGTGCGAGTGTGCGTTCTTGCGGCTGTGCTTAAAGGGTGCTTAGGTCTGTTCACTGAAACTGAGGTATGAGCTTAAAAACCTCCTGCAGAGCCCTGTCTGTGTGCCCCCTCTCTCTGTCTGTTTCTGTCTGTGTGGATGCCGGACTGAGTGCGTCTGTGTCTGTTTGTGAGATATGTGTCTGTTGTATAGGTGGGGGAGGGGGACTGTAAATGGTTGAGGGAACACCAAGACACCAGGCTGTCCCGCATTAGGGGGGTGTAGAGCACCCAGCTGGCTTTCCCGGCCTAGCCAGTATATATGCTCATGATTGGCCAGCTATTCCGTCTATCACCGCCACCTCCTGCAGCCTGGATATTAAAGGCGAGAAAGGCAGAATTGTCAGATAAAGATAAAATTATTCAAATGAACTGAAGCTTGCTGTACTGTTTGTCAGCGGTGTCGAGCGTGTGTAGCTGGCGAGGTCATGGCTTTATCAGTCCCACCCGGGTCACGAGTCCCCAGAGAACGGGATGGTGCTGGAGGATCAGAAGTGACACCAGGAAATGGATCTCTAGCTCCCCCGACTCCAGGGACTGTTTAGTCTGGCACCTTGTTTACCGAGTGGTCACACAGTCGGCACGCACACGGTCACACACACACACACACACACACAGTCGGCACGCACACGGTCACACACACACAGTCAGCACGCACACGGTCACACATGCACACACACACACAGTCGGCACGCACACGGTCGCACACGGTCACACGCATCCAGACCCATTCACACACACGGTCACACTCACACACACACACACACAGACGGCACGCACACGGTCACACTCACACTCGCACACAGACCCAGACCCATTCACACACACGGTCACACTCACACACACACACACACACAGTCGGCACGCACACGGTCACACTCACACACGCACACAGACCCAGACCCATTCACACACACACACACACACACACACACAGTCGGCACGCACACGCGCGCACACGCACACAGACCCAGACCCATTCACACACACACACACACAGTCGGCACGCACACGGTCACACTCA
>JAOVYW010000036.1:6491601-6501694 GCA_025775045.1 Hiodon tergisus | reverse complement strand
GTTGCAATGCTGTTGAGGTTGCAATGCTGTTGAGGTTGCAATGCTGTTGAGGTTGCAATGCTGTTGAGGTTGCAAACTCTCTCTAACCCTCTAAAATAAAATTACACATTAGAGAAAAACAACAAGAGCCTATTTAGTATCATCCTGCCCCCACGTGTACCCTTTCCCTATAAATAGCTCCCCTTGCTAATTGCAGAGGCTTTGCCTGTGGGCGGGGAAAGGGTGGAGAGAAGGACAGAAGTAGAAGGTGGTGGTGGGGTCGGGCGAGGGGGGAGCAGGGATCGCCCGTCGAAGTTGCTGATGTCGTTGACCCGTCGTTCGAGTCATCGAGCGGCCGTGATGAATGAGCCTAATTAACCCTTCTCAATCTCAATGATGGACAGGGAAGATGACATTTGCAGTTCTGTGGTTTTTGTAACCCCCCCCCCTCCCCCGCCGCATTACTATCCGCTGGAAAATATAAAAATGGAAGGGAAGAAGGGTGCGTGTGCTTGGACTGACTTCAGGTCAGATGGTTGGGTGTGGCTCACCTTGACCTTTTCCGGGCGTGGGGGTTGCTGCTAATCTGAAAACCTAGTCATGGCGGCCACTGGTGTCCCTGAGCTGACTGTGCTTAGATAAATAACTCCTGAATAAGTTCCTTCGGGAGCGAGACAGGGGGGAGGGAAATCACCGCCCTGTGACAGAAACGGCGGGGCCGGATTCTGGCGGTTGCTCTCCTGACCCCTGCACTGGGCGTTGGCCGAAACACGCGTTTTACGGGTTACCGAGAGGGAACATTAGGATATTACCTGCATTACCTGAGCAACTGCAAAGCGTGGGTCACGTGTTTCTCTTTAAGGAGCGGACTTGGAGGAGAGCCACGTTGTTTCAGTGATACCTACTCCCTCAGGTCTCTCTCGAGTCGGGCTTCCGGGTTGCCCACGTCTGGGGGAGCGATGGAGAAAGTGGATAGGGCAGAGAGAGACGCAGTGGGGTTTCCTCGGCCCACCCACAGCAGCATGTCCTGAATACGGGGGGGTGAGGGGTGGGTAGCACTGGCATTAGCAGACACGGCGAGACCCAAAGAAACAAAAAGAAAATCATTTATTATGCAATTCTTCTAGCCCAGATTCTTTCTAGTGTTCCACAGCAAAAGCAAAGATTTTTAATTAATTAAATTAAAAAATAAAATTAAAAATTAACTAATTTCAGTAAGATGTAAATTGAACATATCTCAACATTGCATAAAGAAAAGAAAAGAAAACTGAATGCTAGCCTAATACTTTTACTATCTACGTACAAACCAGCATCTCTTCCTCATTTTGGTCCATGCTCTCTTGGTTATTGATTGGCTATTTGAATCATTTGAATACCCGGTCTGCTCTGTAATGATACTTGACTTGGGTACCTGTTCGCTAATCTTCACATCTGAAATATGTACCGGCTCATCTAGCGTACCCCTGACGTTCTTTATGAAGCTGACAGACACACTGGCCAGGCTGGCTAGGAACCCACAACTTTCCAAAAATGCACGCCCGGGTGAGCTTAATTGTCAGCACTGAAACATCCGTTATACATATACAGTACCGCATATTTGAGCAATTTTCTAATTGTGAAAGTGGCGTATTCTGCTGAGTTTTTTCACGAGGAAGGGAATTGTGGGTAATCCGGCGGAGAAGGGGCCACCTACTGACCTGCAGTTGTATTGGCTTGTATGATCTGCTGCGCACCGTCCTCTGATCATGACAGCAGTATGGCTACAGCTATTAAAGCTCCAATCAGAGGATGATTTTCTGAAATTGCCCCTGACAAGACTAAAAGAGGAAAGAAATGGCGGAGGGTGTGCAGAGAGAAAGAGCCGGGACTCCAAACACTTAACCTCGCGCGCGGCGGAGGCTCGTACAGCTTGTTTTAACATTACAAATAATCCCGGCTGTTCAGTCGACCGGATTGCAGATTACGCTTAAATAAAAGATGAGAACTGTGATATCCGTGTTCGCATAGGACAGCACGTTGGGATTTTTACAGGGCCGACTGTCAGTCTTGCGATAAAAGCTACACGTGAGACAAGTCCCCCCCCCAAAATGTATAATTTAGTACTGCCGGGGGAGCCCGTCGACACCGGGACCTGTATTTCCGTTTAGCTGAAGTTGTGGCTTCCACACAGAAATAAATGAAATCAATAGGTTGCAGCGGACGGTTCGGGGGAAGGGGCGCGCGCATCTGAAAAGCGGCCACACTCGACGCACTGTCGGATGGGGAAAGTGGCATGCCTTAAAACAGCCTGGAGCAAAAACAGCCTCCTGGGAACACAAGGCAGTGTAAAACATGTTACAGGCCTACAGAAGAGTGGTGCTTTGAAAGAACACAAAGGAACTCTTGACAGGTCAGTAAATGCATACATATATATATATATAAACACGCACAGATGCTAAGTGCTCTTATAATATGGATGCTGGCCTTTTGGATGGCTTATGAATCATTGATTGCTCATATTGCAAAGGTGTGCTTTGATTTACATTGTTAGGCCGTGCATAACGCGGATCGCTAATGAACTGCTGGTGTAATTCATTGCTTTGCCGGGTGCAGGGCTTCAGGCTGTCTGCATGCCCGGGGAGAGAATGTGACCACGGATATCGATTTAGCAATCGTTTACAGTGGACAGGTACGACTATTGTCTGCCAACAGTTCCATTCCGTTCCATAATGATTGCTTTGCCCCGGCACTCTCGCTCTCCGAACACGTGTTCCTGCGCTCGTTTCACTTTTGAAAGCGAGATATGATGATGGATCTCAATCCCATTTAGGCAGCACCGGGTGGCCGGCGGTGCCAACAGAGCCAGGTGCAGGGCGACGGGAGGCACGCTGCTTTCCGGCTTTCCTCCGACGGCGCCCAGCGGATCGCCCGCGCGCCGGCAGTAACCGCCTCGGCTGGCGGTGTAATTATCACAGAAGCAGGCTAGCAGGAGGCAGATGTAGTGGGCCACCTTTCCTTTCCCTTCCGTCCCCAGTCCGCCCCACGCCTAGCGGGGGTTCCAGTACACTGGGCTCGGAAATTGGGACGGAAGGGGGGCTTGTTCCGAGCTCCTCTGGGATTATAATCAGCTGGTTATAAATGTCTAAGCTTTGGTGGGGTGGGGGGTAACTCTCCTAGTTATGGAGCAGCTTCTCGCCATCGGGGTGTTTTCACCTCAAGCTCTTCTGGGACAGCTGTAGCAGAACAAAGACACGCAATTATCATAATGTGACAATTAGCCTGCCATCCACTCTCAGTTTTTAATTACGCCCTGTAAATTACAAGAGCGGCCAAGGACTCACTCCAAGGCCCGGAAACTTTTAGCGCTCATGAGCTAAAATAATTTGACCAAACCCCTCACGCCGAACCTTGTTCGCAGCTTTCTCAGAAGAACATCAAGTGGTCACCCATCAGCCATACTAAGAACATATTCCGCCTGAGCTGGAAGTGATGTTCACTGTCTTTGTGTTCCTCCTGGCAGGCAGGCAGACAGGCAGTTGCACACTGAGTGTCTGTATTGACGCCATAAATTCTCAAGAACACCCCTATTGCGCTCCTCTTTTTTGGAGGGAGGGTGGTTGTTCATACGTGTCTCACCAAAGCGGTCATGCACAAATCTACACTCACAGACTGCCGCACGTGAGTTTTCTCACAGGCAGACTCAAAAATGTGCCTGGAGCAAAAAACCTTGGTCACCCATACCTACAACCGCTGTGATTAACAGAGTTAACGTCCAAATAACAAGACCCTTTCAGACGCAATCCGAGACATCGGAGGAGACATTAGGAAAGACCTTTCGACCTCCTCCCTCGGTCTAATGACTCAAAGTCTCTTTGTCGCTGGAAACAGCTGTGGGTTGTGTCTGTCGGGCTCCTTCCTGGACGGGCCTTGGTTCAGTGCCACCAGGGCGGGCGGAGGGCCGGTTATTAACAATGTACCCCGCAAGGTGCTCCACACCGAGAGCGGATGTTTAGACAGAGGGGACCGGGGACCTGCACGATCAGAGCTGCTCCTGTTCCCTCATCTGGTCATACAGCTCAGATGAAAGCCTTTTCTATTACCCCCCTCCATTGCTCTCATTTCAATTAAGTCATGTAACCAGCAAAGGGAAGGTTTTCAATTAAAAGTTTTTCTGAACTCTTGTCAGGTCGTCACTCTAACAAGACAAAGGACAGAAACCCAATTAAAACTTTTACCCGTTGCCCGCTAGTTAAGGAAACGGCGGTTTCCAACAGCGGTGGGTTAGGGGATGAATTGGTAGCGTTTGGACAAATGATGCTCGACGTGTCAAAGGTCGGATTTACTTTATCATTCTAGCCGTATGGCGGGGCAAGAAGGGCAGTTATCATCACACTGACTTTGTCTGACTGTTTCAGACGCAGCCCTCTGCGTACGAGATTCGCTAGGCTGCTTTGTGGACAAACTTAATTGAGGCATTGAACATATGTGTATTATTTTCCTCCAGGGTTTATTTTAAAATGGCAATTATATGTAGACAATAAACACAAGGGCTGAAGTGACACAATCTGGTTTTTATTCCGAGCCGAAATGCTTGATGAACGTGTCTTTTTGGAGCTCTTTTGGAAACAAAATTGTTGTTTTTTTTTTGTCTCGCTAAAGATGTATTACTGTGAATTTCATGCATCTTGCAAATCCCGAATTCTCTGAAGTTAGGAAAAACAGTTTCAGGAAAATGCTAAGTGTAAGTGTATTTCTCAGAACATTTTGGCTTCAGACATGTATATTTTCAGTGACTGAAATTCTTCAGAGTGCATTTCATCAACATCTGGGCTCAAGAATAGCATCGTTTTGATGGATTTACAGTCCCGTCCCATTATTTACCGAAGCCAGATGTTAAGCAATTGTCTCCATAAATTTAAGAATGAAATTTGGAGAATGTGGATAAGGTTACACTTTGCAAATTCATCATCATTCAATTTTAAAGGTAATTGATCTGGAAGTCTACATCAAGAAAATGATGACTTAAATGTGTGTTTAACTGTACCTCTTAATTGCGATAGAGAGAAGGAGCATCGATGTAACTGTCTTTTCCTTGCCCCCCCCCCCCAGGTTTCACCGTGGCGATTATCACATAGACGTCTGCATCAACGACTACTTGGACGTCTTCTGCCCACACTATGAGGACTCTGTGCCCGAGGAACAGACGGAGCGCTATGTCCTTTACATGGTGAACTACGACGGGTACACCACCTGCGACCACACCGCCAAAGGGTTCAAACGCTGGGAGTGCAACCGCCCCCACTCGCCCAACGGCCCGCTCAAGTTCTCCGAGAAGTTCCAGCTCTTCACCCCCTTCTCGCTCGGGTTCGAGTTCCGGCCGGGCAGGGAGTACTATTATATCTGTGAGTATCGGCCATCGGATTTTTCTTCCCTCGAACGGGTGACGTGTTATCAAAGGGCGGTGTACTGTGGCGCGGTGGTGCCTTTACAACACTCCAATTTGGCGGTACAATCTGAGGACCAGCGTTTCATTCCAAGTTTAAAATAGGAAGAGCTTGGGTGCCAGCAAAGCGATCCCGCTTTCTCAAAAGTCTTGGCAAACGTCGTCGAAAAAGAAAAAACCCGATAACCCTCGGGAAATCGTACCGTCTCGGAAGGCTGTCCCAGGAACCCTTTTGTTCCTCAAATGTTCAGATTTGTTTCCACCCGCGGAGTAACGTGCTAAAAAAGTTAAAAAAGTCCAACAACAGAAACCTACAAAGCGATGTTTTTATATCTCTGTTCAGCCTCCTGAAGTGGAGGCCCGTGCGTTTCTCTCAGCGTCTGGTTCTCAATATTGTATTTTGTAGATTCTCACATTCACTAACCTCTAAATTATTTGTACTGAGATTAGAAGTGAGAATATTTAAGCAGCTAATTAGAAACTAATTAACACGCTTGGGTTTGTTCAAAGAGAATTACCTTCTTGACCAGCAAGATGTTGCTACTACAGTTCAGTTTTATGAATTACTCCCTCCGCAATGGAAGGAGTCAACCTGACAGACGATGAGGGAATTCTGTCTTTTATTTTTTCCACCTGTTTAAGTCCAGTCTTTTCCAGTAAAGAGAAATACGATTTGAAACTTTTGACCTTTAACCCCTGATCACCCATTAGCCTATACTCAGATCCAATAAGGATAAATAGTGGCGTTGGTCTTCATCTGTACCTGGCGTCTGTTTCCGCATCTCTGGTTGCCTCCAGGCAGCTGCAGGGCAAACCCTGCAATCTCACTTAGACAAACGTGTTTCATAAAGAAAACCTCTGCGGGGACCAGAGGAGGAAATCGCAAAGCGCCGTTTCCGTCCAGGGGGAAACGCTGACTCTCCCGTGATCGATGGGAAATCTCTCAGAGCCGCAGCGGTCGGAGCCCCAGAGGATCGAGAACGGCCACGCGCGAATAGCCCCTTCGCGAATGTCCCGGAAGCCAATTATTGTGAGCCGTGCGCCAGGTGGGCGTGGGCTCAATTCCCAGATGAGTCGTGGGAATGATTTTTCAATGGTAGCCCGCTGCCTTTTAGGCTTGACGAAGATCATTAAGTAGATGGATCTGGGGGAAGCCGTCGATTCTATGGGCCATCCAGGGCCGGACATGGCTGTTATGTGTCTTCCGACGCTCCAGCAGTTTAACTGAAGGCCAACGATATATCAGTGAACGCTTCTCTTATATTGCTTTTATATCCTGGCGCAGCGTTGCGCCAAGAATGATCGTCTTGTGCCCCGACAGCCGCGCCGCGCCGCGCCGCGCCACACTTCTGCAACAGGCCGGGCGCTAGGCAAGATGCCTAAAACCACATCAGGGAACGGACAGGGATAACAACAAAAAAACGGGCCCTGACACGCAGAGCCGCAAACAAATAAAAAATGCTTATCTGACGCCCCCTGCTGAGAGGGAGATGATTAAAAAGGATCTGTCATGGATACTGCCACGCAGGAAGCCTATGCTACGTCGACAGAAGTGAGCGGTCACAATTTAGCGGTCTGCAGATTTTTAAAAATGCCCGTTTATCTGAATCTGTGCTACTGGGATCATCTTGCAAATGTTAAGATTTCTGCCGGCATATCAGCCTTCATAGTCTTCTCACAGCTGTGGTATGTGAAAACTAGCTGGATATTTCATAATAATGATGGGATATGGTGGTTTGTATTTTCCCTCAGCAGAGTTTGTCATGTGATGCTGGTCCTTGACTGGAGAAAGTTCGCCAAAGGGTGTCGCTGTGTTGGTCCAGTTTGGAGTAAAGCCAGTCAACACAGATACACAAAGGGTTTTGCGGTGTATTTGTAATTTTTTCTGCAGTGAGTCGACTTCTCCTGGGAACCCACCACTCCTTCCTTTTCCTCGACGGTCTAGAACCTTCTCTACACTATCTCATGAATGAAGGAATAATGTCCGTTTGGTCCTGCAGTAGAACACACACTGTCTACATGGGAACAAGCCTCGTCGAAGTTCATCGCAGTGACTCAGTTCGTGATTCAGCGGTTTTCTGTTCCCTCAACAAAAGGGACAGTGTTTCGCAACCGCTGAACCTTTATTTAATCGCCGACTTAAAGAACAAAACAAAAAACATGACGACAAAATACTTGTTACGACCGAAATTACTCATTGACGCTCAGAAGCTACCCCGCTTTAAGGGTAAAAAACAGAGCAACGTCGTTGTTGGTCTGCGCGGAAAGCCAAAGCGGCGGGTTTTTACTCAGCCGCAGGGGAAAGTCCAAATTGCTGCCATACGACGTAGTTGCCTTCTGCTCAGAACCACAACATCCAAAGACAGCGCCAGCACCTCGCACCTGGGCTGAATTTCCGGTTATTTGGATGCTCCGAAAGGCCCAACAGGGAACCTTTTGACAGATCTATTCAAAACAACCATAATCACCTTAATAGTGTACAAATAGCATTAAGGCCAGCGTCGGGAAGAGCGCGGAGCCGGCGTGATCGTTTACAAAGCGAAAACGACATTAGCCGTTGCTTCTGATCGTAGCCCACGGGGAGGGGCCAGAGTGTTTCGGCTCCTGATTGATTTTTATATCCGCTTTCTAGATAAAGATTAAGATGTCAAATTATTTTCTGGAGGAAAGAACCCAGCTGATGTTGGCTATTTTTTTTTCCACAGTCCTGCGAGAGGAGGCTTGATTTATGGTCTTTTTGATAAAATTATATGAAAGTGACCGAGGTCCGCCACCGCCCGTCGGAACAACAGAAACCGGGGAATCAATGAAGGCGGGTGCAGCGTAAAATCAGATTGAGGTCATCATTCTGTAGCGGTTTTTCCGGGGGTTAGCCAGGGATTTCAGTCTGAAAAGGTAAATTGTCCATCAAGCAACCGACCGTGGCATGCAGTATGATTTCTTATCAGGACCCGACATTTTTTCTCTCTCCCTGTGCTGGAGCACAGATGCTAAATTTACTGCCCCCAGGAAAAGGCAGGAAGCCATTTAACGTTGCACACATCTGCAACCAATCTGGCAGAACACTGTATTAGCTGTCCTGTGAGTAATGGCTGAGAGTGTTCGCGGGGCTGACAGGCGCAGCTAAAGAAGGGACTGAGGGTGGGGGGGATGGGCCTCACGGGTCAAAGGTCAAAGCGCATTATACGGCATCAGCCGAACTCCTGAGCTGGAAACGCTGAAGGCGGCATATTTTTGTAATATAGTGAGTCTGATGTCCCCGATTTCAATCTCGAAAGCGGCTGGAAATCTAATATCGCAAGTGTGATGGCACTGGTGGTGGTGGCGGGGGGGGGGGGGGTTCTTTTTTTGGTGAAATGCGGGGAGAACGGGATGCCTGTCTGTGATGAGACGTGGCTGAAAACCCCATATTCCCCTTCGCAGACCACTAGTGTGCGTACGGCGCACAGCATATCCCTGTGTCCGAACTCGGGATGCGCTAGCTAAATGTGGATAAATGTCGTTCCTCGTGATTCTGGGTCGCGCCGATCCCCCGCGTCCCGTGCTTGTCATGTCACATGAGACGACTTTAGGCGCTCTCTTCCAAACAGTGCGTAGCATTCATTGAAAACCTCCCCTCCCGAGAATTATGTGTTCTAACCGTTTCCTGGACTTGCCAGAAGCCACGGCGAGACCAGTTCACAGACCCGGCGCTAATGGCCGCCGTGAGAATCTTCACTTGGAGCGAAATAGCAAAGGTCCTGCATCGACCATTACTTAACGAAGAGTGGAGGAAAGAGGATACTGGTTTACTGAAAGGGAGGGAAAAGCCGACGCCCCCCCCCGGCAGCTTAATTATCCCCTCCTTACATGGTAAAGGGTTCGACACCCGAGCAGTCATCGCGGAGGGTGACGGGCCGAGTCAGGGCACGGAGAGTGACGGGCTGAGTCAGGTGACGGGCTGAGTCAGGGTACGGAGGGTGACGGGTCTAGTCAGGGCACGGAGGGTGACGGGCCGAGTCAGGTGACGGATGGTGACGGGCCGAGTCAGGTGACGGAGGGTGACGGGCCGAGTCAGGTGACGGGTCGAGTCAGGGTACGGAGGGTGACGGGCCGAGTCAGGTGACAGGCCGTGTCAGGGTATGGAGGGTGACGGGCCGAGTCAGGTGACGGGCCGTGTCAGGGTACGGAGGGTGACGGGCCGAGTCAGATGACGGGCCGAGTCAGGTGACGGGCCGAGTCAGGGTACGGAGGGTGACGGGCCGAGTCAGGTGACAGGCCGTGTCAGGGTACGGAGGGTGACGGGCCGAGTCAGGTGACGGAGGGTGACGGGCCGAGTCAGGTGACGGGCCGAGTCAGGTGACGGGCCGAGTCAGGGCATGGAGGGTGACGGGCCGAGTCAGGTGACGGAGAGTGACGGGTCTAGTCAGGTGACGGGTCTAGTCAGGGCATGGAGAGTGACGGGCCGAGTCAGGGTACGGAGGGTGACGTGCCGAGTCAGGTGACGGGTCTAGTCAGGTGACGGGTCTAGTCAGGGCATGGAGAGTGACGGGCCGAGTCAGGGTACGGAGGGCGACGTGCCGAGTCAGGTGACGGGTCGAGTCAGGTGACAGGCCGTGTCAGGGCACGGAGGGTGACGGGCCGAGTCAGGTGACGGGCCGAGTCAGGGTACGGTTTGTCTGTGTCTGTGTCTGTGTCTGTGTCTGTGTCTGT
>JAOVYW010000036.1:6476340-6488415 GCA_025775045.1 Hiodon tergisus | reverse complement strand
TGTGTGTGTGTGTGTGTGTATGTGTGTGTGTGTGTGTCTGTCTTTGCCTGTATATATACATAACATGTAAACAAAAGGAAAATGAATTGATATTCAAACTTGGTACTTTGTAACCGGTTGGAATGAACACGGCGTTCTAAACAGTCTGCATCATTTAATAACCTTTCAAACGACAACAAGTTTATAGCACTTTGTCATCCTAGTTGGAGAAGAGTTTTTGCTCGAAATGTCTAAATGGTTTTACATCATTTTACTTGTGTACAACATTGCTCATTCTTTCTTGTTCTACCAGTTATAGAGTTCCATTTGCTTTCCTGTGTGTGTGCGTGCGTGTGTGTGTCTGTATGTTGAAAGGTGTGGTGATAGTGTGTGTGCATGTGTGTTGAAAGGTATGGTGTGTGTGAGTGTGTGTGTGTGTGTGTGTGTCTGTTTGTTGAAAGGTGTGGTGATAGTGTGTGTGCATGTGTGTTGAAAGGTATGGTGTGTGTGTGTGTGTGTATGTGTGTGTCTGTGTGAGCCTAGTATTGTACTGAACTGTACTGAGGACTGGCTAAACGCTTGAGTCTGTCTTTCGCTCAAAGAATGATCATGTTCGAAAAGAGAATGCTTTTCACTCACCACTTTATGTTTGTCTTTGTGAAACAGTGAGTTGTTGTTTTTTGCACTGGCTCTATTGAAAGAGAAACAAAAAAACCCCCAGACCTTGTTCTCTTCATTCTTGCTGTAGCTGAGGAGAGGTGGATTATTTCACTCTTATTCAGAGAACGGATTTTTCCATCATCCTATTAAACCAAGTGGATTAAAACCGTAAATAAGTGTGTGGATAAAGAAAGATTTTAACGTCGTAACCGTATATTCTTCTCATTCGGTTCCGGTGACTCCTGAATCAAAACAAGCCGATTCCCTCCGATGTCTTCCCGCTTTAAACAGCAGATATTACAGCCCAACGTTCCGGCGCTGGAGGGTTGAAGCTTGGACACTATCCATGTACTCAAAGACCAGAATTACCCATACTGGGGGCAGGAAAAAAAAAAACCTTGGCCTGGGCCCTTTTGCTCCGATAAGGAGCCGCTTGGCTTCTGAGTGAAGTTGGGGTGAACTCAAGAGTTCCGTCTGACTGCGTCCCTGGAGAGAAGGAGGGAAAAGCATCCCAGCAACTGGTTTAGCTTTGGCGACCTAGTACAGGCTCCAAAGTGGATTCGCTTTTTTGAGTATTAAAGCTTTTTTGTTCTGCTAAGCGCAGACACGAGCCGGGGAGGACCTTGGTCGTCACGTCCACAGCTCTGGAGCTTGTGTGTTTGAGTGGAGTGGCGGCCCTGTGGTTCAAAAGGCAGCGACTCGCCCCCTGTCTTAGTTATGCTTTCGACATAGGCTTGTAGGCTGAGTTTGGCTTAGCACTGTAGCGTGAGATACGCTGTATCGGAATATGTCCGATTCAGTTTTCCTTAGCAAACTGCCTGAATGCGTCCGATTCGTTTAAAAAAACCCTAGAGATAATTTGACCCTACACAGTGGGCACCTTTTACTCACTGAGAATTCCCTGACCTTTACCACAGTAACCATGTGGTGCATTGAGGTACTCTCTGTATCTGGGAGGTAATACACTGCTAGCGGCACATGGCTGCCACAGGTAGGGGTTTGATATTTACTCTGCAGAGGCCCAAGATCAGGCCCAATTCTTCACCATGCCAGCTCTCTGCTTTCCTCTCACCAGGCTGGCATGGTCACTCTTGAATCTCTCTGTTGCCCTTGTTGTTGGCTAAATAAACGTTCCATGAAGCTGGCACGCAGTGCTGAATGTGTCTGTTCAGGCATTCGCTGGGGATATCTCGGGCAGCGAGCTAAAATGAGAATTATTCCCCCCCTTACACTGCATCTCTCCCATCACCCCCCACCCCGACACAGTGTCTCTCCCATCCCCACCCTGACACAGCGTCTCTCCCATCACCCCCCCACCAGAACAGCTCTCGCATCAGCCCACCGCACTACATCTCTACCCCCGCGTAACACAACATCTCTCACACCCACTCCCCTCTTGGTTGGTCGGCTCGTAATGCTTTTCTCAAGAACCGTAGACTGCAGGCATGGCAGTCAAGTTTTTTGGGGAGGGATTCCGACACCCCAGTAACCCACCCTCCCCCTCCCACCCACAGTACCGGTGAGATAAAGGATGGAATTTCACTGTGGGTAGCACCCAATTTAGAAGTGGCTCGACACAGACTGAGGCTCTCCGTGGGGCTGACATTCCCAATCAACATACAAAATGCCAATCATTAACAAGATAGTGCTCTGAAAGGGTAGTGGTCATTCACATACATTAAAAACCACAAACTGGGATACCCGTTGGACGATGAGGCTGTAGTTAAGTTCAGAGAGGAATTCTGCCTTGCAGGACGAGCCCAGTTTTCTTTTTCTTTTGTCTCTGAAACGTGACATTGATACAGAAATTGTGATCCCATGAGAGAAGTTGAATGCTGTAGCACAGCATTTCAGGGGCAATTTTATTTAAAAGGAAACCTCTGACTGATCACTTTCCCGTTGTTTCGGTTAAGGGTCCAGTGACTCAAGTGCACACAGCCCTTTCTTTCCTCAGATATGTTTGCTTTGGGAGGCATAAGCACAGAAATGTCTTTTCAATACAATAGAGTCTTGTGTCGTCCGCTCGTTGCTAACAAAGAGCGCTTCTGTGTCTCCGTTTCACAGCATCCACAGTGGCCGAGAATGGGAGAAGAATGTGCCTGAAACTCAAGGTTTTCGTCCGACCGTCAAGTAAGTCGTCTCAGTTTTTCACCTGGCAACGGGGACTATTAGGAGGGAAAATTAAAAACCTCCCGCCGTAGAGCATGCGTAACTGCATTTTGATAGATATATAATGATGGCTTTTGTTTACTCAAATGTGTATATTAAAATCGCTGAATGGTTAACCGCTGTGTATACGACATGTCAGTTTCATTCCTCATGACAACCTTTCATTAATGTTCCTATATGGCGGTTGGCTAACTTTCTTTCATTTGGTTAAATGACTGCACCTTTTTTTTGTTTACGTGGTGTCATGAGCTTTGAGCGAGATTTGCTTTGTGAGGGGGTGGGGGTGGGATCACAAGTGTCACTAACGTATCTGGCTGATTTATCTCTATTTCTGTTATAGACAACTGTGTGAGAACTATAGGCGTTCACGATCGTGTTTTTGACGTTAACGACAAAGTAGACAATTCATTAGAACCAAGAGGTTAGTATGGCTTAGACCAAATCTACTTAAATAAGTGCCTCTGTTCCTTCTCCCTGCCCTTACACACGTTCCCCTCTCCCCTCTCCTACCCCCTCCTTGCTTTCTCCCTCTCCCCTCCGGTCTTCTCTGCCACCCCCAGCATGTCTGTCATGTTAGAAAGCTCTTTTTTTGTTGCTTATGCCACTGTTTGCTATGGTCGTATTGCTGTGTGTGGGCAGTGTGTCTGTGCGCTGCGTTGATCACTGCATGCGTGTAAATCTGCGCGCTGTGTTCGCGCTGCATGCTGGCATGCGCGCGTTTGATGTGTTAGCGCAGGGCGGTGCAGGGCGAGACTGAAAGGCCCGCGTCTTCCACCCTTTACCGATAGCGCTTAGCCGGAGGCCTCCTGTGTTTCCCTTTCCCGCACGCGTTTCCTCTCTCCTCAAGCGCTTGCTCCCTTCAGACTACTCGCATGTCACTAACACGGCCTCGGTGGAATGTGTCTATTTTTTTGTCCCTGTATTATTCAGGCTCTGGCTTGCTGTCAGGAGGGCGGTGGGAATTAGCGAACGAAAAGGTTGTCGAAATTGTAGCTGTTAATGATTTCAAACGCAGCATTGTGGAGATAGCGCCGTTCCCGTTCCTGCAATTACGGCACAAAAAAAGCAGTCATTACGCAACGTAAGGCGTACATATTTCATCCTCGCCGCTAATCCGCTGTCGTGCGCGGAGCCAGCTAGCGGGCTTCGTCGCGTCGCGCCTCGTTGCGTCGCGCCGCGTCGCGTGCCACTTGCCGCCTGGCAGCTGGAGTGACGATGTTTGATTTATTTGCCTGGAGCCTCAAAGTGTCTCCGAGTGGCTGTCGCACGGCTGCTTACGCCTCCCCGGCCAACGGGCAGAAACCGCTCCATCTTAGCAGCCTATTTACCTGTCTCTTTGTGTTTCACACCTGTCAGCTTTTACGCCATGCCACACCGTTATTGGCCATTCTACAAGCGCCACTCAAACCTTGCTTCATAAACCTGCCATTGGGGTCCTGAATAACTTACTGCCGCAACATGGCGTGTTCATTTTTCCCCACCCAAAAAAATACCACGTTTAGTTGTTATTCCCTTCAGAATCAAGGGATCACAGAGATAAACGTTCATAATGTCGCTAACATCTTCCCCGTTTTTTTTCCAAAGCCGGTTGTTCTATATGAATGAATAAATAAATAGCAGGCAAATTCAAAGACAAAACGATGAGGACACCCGTAAGAACAGAGAATAGGAACGCTTGCTGGAAAATGACGGTGCATTATGACGTTCATCTCCACTCTAACTATGTCTTTTAACTACATTTTTATCTCTTAACATGTGCTTTCAGACCTCTGTTGTGAGCAATGAACTCTCGCTTTCCTGTGCACGTAGTTATCACCCGCTTTCCTCTCGTCCTTTCCAGACGACACGAGTCACGAATCCGCCGAGCCGTCCAGAAGCGACGCCAGCGCAGCCGAGCGGCCCCGGATACGCTGCCTGTGGCTGGCCGCGGCACTCGCCGCCCTGGCCACACTCTGGGTCTTATAGCGCCCACCACCGCTCGAAGCTGATGGGGCATCCTGGAGCTTCAGATGTCTCCTCCGTATCACCCAGACCTGACCGGGCAGGGCTTAGGCGGGAGGTTGGGGGGTTGGGGGTGGGGGGTGTAATCTTCTCAAGGAATATTTTCCTTTTAGTTTTTTGTTTTTTTCTCCCGATGTGTAAGCAGTCTTTCTCAGTCTGTGACAAAAGAGTCGAAATCCAAGAAGAAGATCCAGTGTCCCCGTCCCCCTCCACACCCCCTCCGTTAAACTAAGATGCCAAATCTTCCTTTGACGCTTAGTGATTCTTATTTTCCTGTGAGTTTAGGCCTCCGTAGACCGTCCTAGCCCCTGGCGCTTGAGATGAATTTACAAAAAGACACATACCAACTACCCCCTCTCCAATATCATGAACGTCATCAACATCACTCTCCCAAATTAATATGCACTCAAGTGGATGTCGACTAAATCTGCTCGAGTAGTCTCAAGCCTACTCTCCCTAACACACCCACACACGCACTCAAACGCACAAACACACACGCACGAGCGCCACAAAGATTCATTCACATTCAGTCCCAAGTACAGCCTGCGAGGGACGGAGACCGAACGGCTTGCACATTGGCCAGGGGGCCGCGACTGACCACTGGCGAGACGAGCAGGATCGATGAGTGAGACCCAAGCTGTGTCAGGGCCGAGGGCTCTTTGTTGAGGGTGTATAGCCACACTAGAAACGACCCTCGAACTGGAGTTCAGGACGGTCTGGTATGTTAAACTGGGTTGTTTTGGAAGAGGAGTATTCGGACACAGAAAAAAGGACTCTTCCTGGGGAATATTTTGTGGATAATAATAAAAATTTTTAGATAGATATTTTTTGAAGCGACTTACACGATTGAAGTTTTTTTTCTTTTTTTCCTTTCCAAATTGGGATTCAATCTCACTGCTCTATTTTGTGATTGTTAATGAAACGGCAAAGGAACAGATCTTAAAGTATTTTGTGAAGCGAAAAGTATTTTCCTGTTTGCTGTCCTGTCCTGCTTCCCAATCTCCAGTCGTTTTGTGATCCGGTTAGATGAAACAAAACTGAAGGGAATCATTTAAGTTCCAGTTCAAAGGCGCGTACCCGACATTTAGTTTCTCAGCTTTTTGTATAACAAACTAACGTTTAATCCAGACACACCTTGGCTTGTCTGTCCTGTTTTCACTGAATTGAATTAATTGAAGTCGGTGTCACAGGACATAGGTCGTCTAATCGTAGATCTTTATATATAATGAAATATTAAATTCATTTTTGGCACACCTTCTTCGATGTGTTTTATTTCACCAAGTTTCATTCTGTAAAGAGTCATCAGTACCTGACCGCAACGTTTTCATATTTGGGTCGATTTTGAAAAGCTGTATGTAGAAGTGTTTCCTTTTTAAAATATATATATTTTTTAACCTAGGGATCTGTTTAGACGGCCGAGCACATGCCAAGTTGGTGTAATCTGTGTGGCAGTCCAATGAACGCTGTGGCCCGGCCAACCAAACACCTTCCCTTTGTTTGCTCACTATTTAAAATTTTAAAACACGATGTGGCCTTCAACTCCCACCTTCGGTTCGTCAGCCCCCAGGACGATTATGCCTTGGTTTTCTGTAAATTCTGTTATTTGCTGTGTCCCCCCCCCCATGTAACCAACAGCCAGTCATATATAAATAAATATATATATATATACACACACACACGTATTCAGGGATTTCAGTGTAGTCCGACCGACAACCGTAAATACATTACTATTCTATTTGGTAATCGTATCGTAACATACTTTAGGCCCATTTACATTCGACAGTTTGTCTGCATAGTAATACGTAAGATCTTAATCTCGCCACATTTCTCATACTTTAATTGAAAGTACTGTTTTCCCTCTCGACGGTGGAGACGCGGGCCCTGTTTAAATGTCCTCTGTTGTTACAGGCTGTAGCCCTGGGTCTTGTGTGGTGGGGTACCCGGTCAGACCTACTACTGTTACCGGTTTAAATGACTCTTTAATGAGGTTGAAAATGACAGGCATACAGGCCCCATGTTGTGGCGAGGAAGCTATTCCTGGAATTAAAAATAGATCGTCGGAGCTAAGGCCAAGAGCAGTTTGGTGGGGGTGAGTGGGGAGGGGGTGGGTGGTTTAGGTTTCATCCTGGAGTTTTAACGCTGCAAAGACCGTGCACTTAGATAACGCTGGTGAGGGAGGTTTGGAATCAATACGAAAAATGGCAGTTTTATTGTATTAATCCCCGCCGTCCCTAGCACATAGTTTTTTTTTCCGTTTTTCCCCCCGTTTTTTTTCTTTCCTTTGCACGTCCTGTGATGGAAACTTGTTGCTCATCTTGTTCCTGTGTTGTGTCTCTCCGAAAAGATCTTCACATTTCTCTCTCTCTCTATCTCTCGCTCTCTCTCTCCCTTTTTTATAAATGGCAACAATGCTATTACAGAATAGCAGCTCAAGTTGTTCTCAGTAGGAATACATAACCACTTAGCATGCAAAACCTTTGTCATGAGGGATACACACTGTGGTATGAAATAAAAGATGGAATATAGGATATCCTGTTAACCACAACACTTCTTGAAATAGTTGTTTCGTTTAATGGTATGGTCATCTTTATTATGGTTGTTGTTATTATAATTACTGTCATTGTTTGTGCATACCTTACACAGGGAAATAAGAGTCGACTTGTTGAATGGATACTGTGTATCCTGAGGTAGTCAATATTATAACATGTAGTGTTAGATTAGTTCTTGGTTTTTTTGTTTTTTTGTACCTTTATGGAGGACAAAAAGGAAAAAAATGTTACACTTCATTGTTAAAACTCTGTATTATTAGCGAAAAACCTCTTGTTGTAAATACTGTTTGATATTAAAGTATTAATTTGATTCTTATGTCTTTTATAAGAAACGAACAAAGTAGAATCTGTGGATAACGTGGCCCGAATGCATTTATCATCCTCGAACCGCGAGATGTCGAAACCCGCGCCTTCTTTGAACTGCAACGTCGGTCTGCTACGTTAAACATGGAAGCAAGAGGGCTCCGTTCTGACAAACTTTTAAAAAACATTTTAAAAATCACGATGAAAAAAAATCCCCTTATCTTTCCCAAGGATCCACCAAGAACAGAAGCAGACTTCAGAAGGGATTTTGTTTGTGACCACGGCGTGTGTTTGTCTGCGGTGTCGATGTGTGTGACGCCGAGGCCTTATGTTTCTGAAGCATGTCAGTAGAGGGACAGTCCAGGCCGCGTGTTTCTGAAGGATCTTTCCCGTTTCACGTGTGGCATGCGCATGGACTCGGTTCAGAGAAGAAGTTTGTATTTCTTTTTCTTTTTCCTTTCGTTGGATGACGGATTCTGTCCCTGCCACTATGTTGTTTGTGAGCATTGTATTTAAGACAATATCAAACGTATTAAAAAAGGCTGCACTGTTGCCTGTCGAGACACAAGCGCAAATGTATGTCGCCCCATTCCTGTGTCGGGGGGAGGCGGATAGAGGGTCAGTGTTTTGTTTAGTTTTTTCCAGAAAAACATAAAATAAAAAAATTAACCCACCGGTAACCTTAATCCTGCCATGTAGCTTTGGTTTTACATCGCGTGCACAGTACGCCTTCTCGTCTGGGTGTGCGTGCGTGCGTGCGTGCGTGCGTGCGTGCGTGCGTGCGTGCGTGCGTGTGAGACTTTATTTCCCCCAGCGGTAGTAAACGGGGGGGGGGGGGGCGGGCGTTGTCGGTGGCACAGACTGGACCACTGAGCGATTAAACTGAATACCTGCCGTAGTGGTTTAACGGTATGCCAGCCTGCCAGGGGTCGCTCTCTAACCCGTCCCCTCTCTCCGTTGCGACGCCCCATATGGGAGTCACTCGCTGTGCATAGACCGCCTTGGTGTGATTCCGTGCTTGTGCTTCTCTTCTGCACGTACAAGTGCAGTATCGACCTGCTTTTTCAACTATATAAACAAAATTCTAAAGGTCTGTATTTGTATATACACGTGTCTGAGCAACTATGAATAATAATAATAAAAATCTTAAAAAGTATACCGCTTTGTGGTTCTTTACTGTAAGCTGTGTCTTTTTCACCACTCTCATGGTTTCTGGATTTGCGCAGATGGCACAAAAAGACAAATGAATAGATTTATATGAGAAACCATCAAGGTAGCCGTGAACTCGGGCGCCGTCGCTGTCGCTGCCGCTGTCTGAACCCTGTGTGAAGCGTTCGCTTGGCGCAGGTGGTGAGAAGGCTGTGCTGTGCGCAGAGTCTGTGGGAGGTCCGCTGTCTCCGGGGAAACGGCTCACCGGGCTCCGTTTAAACGGTCATCACGCGTGAATACGCATGCTCTCACTTTCCTGCAATGTGTTTCTCATTCTGAGGCTAAAGGGAAATCGTTTTTCATCCCCGTAATCAGGCACAAGGGCTCGAAATGTAAATAATTAGAGTTCTTTTGGAGGGATGAGCACAAATTGTAAATCACTGTCCTGTTTATCCTAAAACATGCCAATTATTGTTGGACTGAACCAGGCAGACAGCAGACACCTGCATGTGCCAAAAAAACTCTCTGCTGTCAGAGCCAGGGGACAAAGCCAAAGAAGGTTTAGACCTGTCCAGGGAATTTGCATTATTATACCCTTAAAAACCCTCAGCTATCAGTGTCAATTCTGTTAACATTCCATTTATGGGGACCAGACATCCCGTATTTCAGTCACTTTTTAGTCACAGTGTTGATTTCTTCCGTATTTCAAATGTCCCGTGTTTTTCAATAGGATTACAATGGGTTTCTATGCAAAGCTTTGTACAGGTCCTGCTTATTATCACCAATCAAATCAAACCTGTTCATCTGTCCAACCAACCCTTGTTCTGCCTGAGGTGCGCAATTTCAAATTTAACTCAAATGCTAGCTAGCATGGGCCCCGCGGCACTCTGGGGGGGGGACATCCTCCCATTTTGTTATTTATTGAATCATATTCTTCACAATTTTACTTTCCAGTAACGACATTAAACAATGGAAATTAATTAATCATATGGCGTATGGTTATATATTATGGTAAACTATCACACAGGATGCATTTAAAAATGCATGTCTGAGCTGAGTTACAGATTTTGTACTTAAGACGAATACAGTGAGCAGGACCGGTTTTACTTATATACCAGTAACTGCTACTGTGAAGTAAGAGGTGCACATATAATGCTTGCTTTCAACTGGCTATTCAAAACTGAACAATAAAATCGAATACAAAACAAACTGAATCCCTTGGACGCAATTATTTACCAGGGCATATGATACTAAGCGGAAAGACAACCGGCTAGTGTTGCAGGCCCAGCGCCAGGAGAGCTTACTTAGGGAGCGTTCCCAAAATGTAGGGGGCACATATTTAACAACAAAACCAGTGTATAGCTTAGCAGAGGAAAAAATTAAACTGCCAAGAAATGATTTCTGCCATTCACACTTCAGATTGTAACTTAGCTTCCTTTTTTTTTTAATTCAAGCAAAAAGAACAAAGGGAAGTGGTTTCAACCTGGTCGACGATGGTGCTTCAATTATTAAATTAAGAAAATAATAACAGACATCTATAAAGGAATAAAATGCTCTCTGAAGATAGAAAAAAAAGATTAATCTGAAGAAAAAAAACCCCATCAGTAGTTCTATGACTGCAGTCCTCTATTCGGCCTTGTATATGTTTTAACAACCACAAGAGTTAATTATTCATTCTCCGGTGGTCCGACTTTAGTTCTGGTGGTGGGGGGGTGTGATAGCTGATGGGCAGTAAGCCAACCTGAGAGGCGGGTTAAAAGGGCAATACAGGCGGCATGCATAGAAAATTCTCTCTCAGTCCCACAGCAGACTGTGCAGGAAGAGACTGACTTTGACGCTACGCGTATCACTGCAAAGTTGGTGAGCACAGCCGTTTTCCGTTTAATAAAAAAAAAAAACGGAACCGCTGAACTGAATTGGAACACGTGTCTCCAGACTCCTCTGTTCTTAGCCAAGTCTGCTGCTTCCTGCATTAACAATGCATTTCCCCTCCATGTCAAGCTGGGGGCACAAGAGTCTGTCTGGAGGTGACTCTGTCTCGATTGTTCCTCAATGCACCGTCGCTGGACCTGAGCTAGCCTATCTGAGCTAGTCTTGTTGACAGAACTTAGCTTTCATTTAAAGAAAAATGCATTTTCTTCATTTTTATTTTTTTACAATGGTAAGTACAGTGGTCAACAATATCATCAACTTTATAACGTTCTGTGGCGTGTTTGGCTGATGATGACCAGGTCACCAGCTTACTTTGTGCCTTGGGCTTTTACTATGAAGCCAGGGTCCGTAGAATGTTGAAAATATACCATACGCCTCTCTTACCAAATGCATGTATATATTAATATTTAGCAAAGAAATGTATTTTTTTGGCATTAAAATGTTAAGCAGTTAAGCCTACTTGCCAGCTCCAGTGAACCTATGTATCATGCAAACCAATCAGGATTGACCAAAAAAAAACACTGGGCATAAAATACAAAATAAATAACCATCCCTTAACTCAAATTTGTATCACCACAGCAACAGCCACATGGTAAATATGTATGACATCGTATGTGACTTAAGCTGGGTGAAATACCCTTGTCTAAAGGGCAGTAAAGTTTGTGCAGATAATAACCAGCCAGTCAGAGAGTTGAAAGTGGAGGAAAACGGAGAACAATGCTGTCAGAGAAGCGAGTGACAGAGACGCTCGACCATTAGCCTCATCAGGAGATGAGCCACAGTGATGAAAAGGGTCCATTCATTATTCATTGTTATTACTTTAAGTAGGTCTGGATAATAGCTTCTGCTAAATGACAAAATATAATTAATTACCTGAACAAATTTAAACCAAAATAAGTTTTGAATGCATTTATGCAACGTAATAATATATTTACATGGCTGAAATTATAGATTGTAAACAATCAAGAAAGAGGCTTCTCAAAACTAGTAGCTGCACAAAACCTATGAACTTATGAAGATATGAACAGTCGGGGGTAACGTTATCCAATCGAGCGTTCGGGTTAACCCTACCTGGCAGTATGGTCAGGCTAACATTGGCCCTCAGAACGGCCAGGGTAAAAGTGCCTCACAGAACAGAAGGATCAAGGTAACAATGCCTCACTGAATGGTTGGGTTAACAGTGCCCTGCAAAATGGTTGGGTTAACAGTGTCCTGCAAAACGGTTGGGTTAACAATGCCTTGCTGAATGGTTGAGTTAAAAGTGCTCTGCAGAACAGTTGGGACAACAGTGCCCCGCAGAATGGTCAGGATAACAATGCCTCGCTGAATGGTC
>JAOVYW010000036.1:6442109-6460290 GCA_025775045.1 Hiodon tergisus | reverse complement strand
CTTGCTTTTCCCCCAAACGGGAGGTTTTTCTTTCATTGGTTTCTGTTTCATTCATTTTGATGCGAGTATTTCAGTTTATCTAAAATGTTCAATAACAGCCTAAAACCTCCCCCAATGCCTTGTTCTCCTGCCATTCTCGGGCCGAGCACACACTCACGTGCTACATCTTTGTACTATTTTCAATTAAATATAGGGATTAAATGTTTTGCACATTCTGTTTTTATTTGCATTTTACGCAGCATCCCAACTTTTTTGGAAACGGGGTTGTAACACACATAGACACAATAACATGAATCCTTCACAGTTCCTGTGGTACACAGATGTTGTGACTGGTGGTGTCAAAGTGATAACAGACCAAGCATTCTATACCTTTTATACAGGTACCACAACGGTGACATTGCGGTGTTGTATTATTTATTTCAGTGTAGGTGTTTTCAGCGCAGGGATGACAGAGGCTTCCGCTGTTCGAGCAGGTAGATTTTTTGAAGTAACCTGTAAGAAAACAAATTCCAACTGATCAAAATAATATCTCAGGGTACTTTTGCATATTTGCAAATGCAAAGAAAAACTGCACTCATTCTTTTCTGGAGCATTTGGTCAGTGCTGATGTCGAGATACCATGTCTTCTTCATCTGAGGGCACATCAATATCCTCATGAATATGAATAATAATCATAATCGGTCAAATCGCACTTGTGTCACTATTGATCACAGGCTGTTCTTATCAGGCAACAGGAAGTTAAAGCAAGATTAATTCTGTCCTTGCTATTGTTTGTTATGTTTGGTGTGATTCAGGTTCTGATGTACTAATTTTGCCTAAAAACTCAGACTCCCTTTTTTCTTTTTTCTTTCTGCTTGAACTTCTTGGTAATGCCACCAGGAAGCAAAAATCTAAGGCCCCAGACATTCTGTATAATAAAATAATTTCCTTTGGCCACAAACTACTACCACAGTAATAAATTATAGCCACAGCTTTCAAAATGAGCATACTAAGATTCCTGTGACTTCTTGCTATTAGTGAGGCTACTTGTCTTTTCAGCTGAATCATGTTGTATTTATCTGTCAGAACAAAAGTGCTAACATGTTTTAATAGTCTCTCTGTATAGTGTAATGGGGTTCTGGTTACCTGGAGGACAGAGACGACAGCAAGTTGTTTGGTGCTTCTGGTTCTCAAGGCTCCTTGCATTGCAGTCCTGGGGACTGTTAGTGCTGACATCTAACACCTGTGTCTCTCTCATTCTTCTTGCAAGCACTGAATCATCAAGCATTGCATGCAGAATTGACCTAGAGTGCCTACTCATTTTCCCTACCAGATGGCGTACTGTTCCAGAAGAGAGGCTTCCATTGCGTGCTGGAGAAGCCAAAGACAGAGGAAAAACCTGTTAAACAGAGCAAAGAGAAAGGGCTTTAATTTAACTTAACCGTTGATGACCTTGGTATTCACTGTTGACAGAGCAAAAATATTGAGAGCTTGGAATTACCACCCCAAGCCTCTGATCTGTTTGTGATCGGAGGATACCATTGGTCACTGCTGCCACCTTACAATCATGAAATACACACAGGTATATAGAAGGAGCTGTGAATGGTGTCATCATTTGAGAGATTTTCTGCAATGCTTCAGAAATAAATCACAAGGTGATTTACAGCAGGAGCTCGCAAAAACACAACTACTTGGTAGGAATAAAAAGTGCAATTACAGTCCATTTCCAGGAAGGGGACCCAGAAGAAAGTGAACTGGCCAGAGACACAATTTCTAGAGAAATATTGACCATCTTCCATGGTTTAGGCTTCTCCTGAGACCCAATGAAGTCAGAGGGTAAGGCACAATTCTCCTATTACCCAAAATTCCCCCAACAAAGTGAGGATGAAATTATTTAAGCATTCAAACATTTAATAATTCAGACATTGTCTTGATAAAGTTGTTTCATTAATAATAGCAGTCCAAATACTGGTTATGGTTAATGGTTAATGGTTGGCAGCACTCCGGTGCCAACAATTAAAGGACTTTTATAAGACCCAGCAAAGCCAGTTTGATGGCTGGTGGCTTTGTGGTGGATCTTTCACTGAGTAATCTTTGTTCCTTGGTTTGGTATATTTCCCCGAAAGGGGAAATTTAGAAGTTATGCTTTGTTGTGTTTGTTTGTATAATTTGTAAAATGCCAAATAAACATAAACCCTCCCTTGTGTCTCCTGGTCCGGGCATGCCCCCGTATGCTACTGATGGGAAACTGGCTGGACGTATGCAGATGCAAATCCTAGAACAGAAAGTAATGTCGCCCCTTCAAAAATGTACTAACCTAAATTGATTCAGGCAGTATCCTGACATAAAAATGGCTAAAGGTGCCCTTGTTAGGTACATGAGTTGCCCAAGATTTAGATGGATGGCATCTAAACCTAAGACTAGTATTTTGCCCTCTTCCTACAAAGATTCTAAAAAAGGTGGAAAAGAAAACCACCTAAAATTTAGTTAAATTTGCTGTCAATTTGACATTTTTAAAAACAGATGTCAATCAATATTGTGTTTATACAAAATTATGTCGAACCCTTTTCTCTAATGATGTCATACCCAGAAGCAATATGAAACAAGTTCAAACTTATTTTAAAAAGCAAACTCTAAGCTAGTATTGGTCACTACTCACAGTTAAACCCAACATTCCTTTGTGTACAAAGGAAAAAAAAATCTTTTTCTGAACTTCCTCTGATCAACTGAATTTAAGTTTTTTAATTTGACAGAACAATTCTATATAAAAAACATAATTCATTGTTTAAATAACATACATTAAGAATATATACTTCAGTTCATTTCTGATGGCTAATAGCAATTAAAATTGTGAAGTGTGCCATAATTGCAGTAATAATAATACTTACCCATAAAGAGAACCAACAAGAGGCTTTCATGTCTGATTATGATTTATAACCCTAAAAATAAAAACACATTCGAAGTTAGAATGTCATATTAGTTAGAGATAACTCGATACAAATATATAAATAAATAACCAGTCAGAGATCATTACAACTGCTTTGAAATCTATCGTCTCGTCTGAAACACAGACAAGGTGAATATAAATGTCTGTGGGAGGTGTAGATGCTGTAAATTACTTTAGATGACATAAAGGGAAGTACATATTTGGAAACCTTAGCAAGAAAAAAAATGGAAAAGTGTATTTGATCTATCTAACGAGAGCTGTCACAAATTTCCTCTGCGTGGCGGTGCAACTTATAAATACACACGAACTCCACGTAAAAAGGTTGTTATCAGCGAAAATCTGATTCAGCACAAAAATTAAATTTTCCAATGGTAAGAGAAATTATATGAATAATTGATGTAAATATACATGATGTAAATATACATGATTTCCCAGGTAAATGTACATAATATTAAAACAAGAAAATATTAACTTGCAGGACGTATTTACTGTTTGTATTTATTCCGTAATTATTTAATTGTGAGTTAAACTTCACAATACATTATTCATTGTTAATCGTTAACCCTGTATAAAACGTTCCCTCGTGACCGGATATATACCAAGCACTCATTAATAGAAACTAATTAATAGAGGGGGAAAAAACTGATTATAGGTGGAAGAAGGAGAAGTCTAGATTGGTGTTATATCCTCAATCAAGCAGAATTATGGACGGTCTTTATTCAGAACTCGTGGTAACCATGCTCTCGTTCATCTCCTCTCTCTCGTCCTCTTACTTCCCCTACAGGTTATCCTTAGTAAAACACGACATATTCCACACATGAAACACAAACATTTTCTCACTGTGTAACAATTATTGGTGGACTATTTTAGAACAGGGTTCTGACAGGAATTGCACTCAACACTTAGTATACAGTGGAGGGATCAGCCCCAGAAGCTGACGTCAGCACTCTGGGACCAAATCCAAGGCCCTGTGCATCCACAATGTTTAGCTGGAGCAATCTAGTGAAAATGTGCGGAGTTGCCCAGACTGCAGCACTGCCGATGTTGGCAACCGATGCACCCTAGAAATTGCCCAAGAGGTGGCCTGTTCCCTATCACTTTGCAGAGCAGACAAGGCATCTTCAACGCCTCTATGAGCTCCCAGGACAGACTGCTTAGATAGAGTTTGGCCCCTGCGACTCCGACCCATAACTCACAAAGAACTGTTCCGACTGGCATAAGCTCTCATAAGCTCTCCGTTCTCCCCACAGAGAAGGGAGACTTTGTCAGATCTTGAAGTGCAAAATTTTGCCTCCACTGGGGAACAGTGTCCTTCCTGGGTGGCTTGGGCTCTGTACTGCTCTGCCAGAAAATGGGTTCCGAGAGTCCACTTTCACGTGGAGATCGGCCACCAATGTAGAAGGTGATAAGTTTACAATTGTCTCTGTATCTTCCTTAAATGATAGGCCTACTAGTATGCAATAAAACAGCAATACTTTCTATTTGCATAAAAAGTCTCCAACACGAACCTCAGACAGAATTTGGTGAAACATAAGCAGAATTGCAATTATCAATGTTTTTTAGAGATCACATACCTGGCCTTTTCTTCACCATGAAACGTTTAGAGATTTATTGCATAATGCGTAGCCTATAATTTAAAATAAAAAACTTCTTGAGTAACATGGGACATAAAAGTTTTGTGTATAAGCTTGTTAAACTACGTGTGGTACAATTTATTGGTCTCAGATTACATCGTTTTAATTTTAGGGATTGTGTACAAAATTTGTCAAATGTGTACTTACGTGTAATTACACACGATATGACAGTATAAATATAAATAATAAACGTTTTGGTTTTTTACATATTAGAGTAATACATTGTAACATTTTAATAAAACATGTAAACATATATATCTAAGTATAACTGACATTTCAAAATTGAAAATTTTGTTTTTAAGAAGGAACAAACTTGTTTTATTTGGATTAATCCTGCATGATGCTGCAGTGATTTATTGAAAGCCTCTCGGTACAGGGAACGAGGAATAATCGGAATAAAAAGTTGACCATTATGTTTTTATTATATGGCCGTGGACTGAAGCACATTTTTTCTGTCTCCTCACTCATAGCTTACATGATATACTGATTATTAACAGAAATGATCGAATCCTATGTGTCTCTAGGGTTGTCAATACGCTTTCAATAAATCACTGTAGCATAAGTTAGTTAGCATTAGTTGTAGGCGTTTTTGTTAAAATCGGTCAGCTTTTCATTTGATATTAGATTTAATCCATTGTAAATAAAACGGTAATGACATAGTTATTTGCATGTAGACACCAGAAGTGAACAGTAGGCGACCCGGAAGGTCTGAACTCCGATTGAAGGGAGGAAGAAAGAACATCTCTTTTATAATATACATTTGCAAGAGGCAAATCTGCAGACGGTGTGCCAGGTCAGCGTGCAATACTTAAATTCCTTTTATATGACAAGTTATGTGTGGTTTGATGCATTTTATTGTTTTTTAAATTAGTTACTGCGGTTATTTGAGTCACCAAAAAGTTGCAAATGACAAAACGCTAATGCAAGCTATTGCTTTTTTAAGAAAACATCCGTGTGGTTTTGCAATAAGATTTGATGACATAGAATGGTTATATAAAGCAAGCCCAATGGCCATCAGTGATGGCCTGTTATAGAACATATGAATCGCAAATAACCCACTGCCTCGCCAATGCGGTGCAATTTTGCAAGGCATGATTGTTGTAGGAAGTGTCTTTTTTTTTTTTTTTTTTTTTTTTTTTTGAGCCGGGCTATTCAAACCTGCAATTCTTTGTAAACAATCATTCATGCACCTAATGCAAATACTCCATTGACACATCTACAATTATGTTGGCATATCTTTTTGTAAAAACGATTCGTATTGTAATTTTAGGATCTGCAGAATATGGCGTCCTATCCTTATAAAAAATAAGACAGGCTGCCATTTTTGTTTTTCTTTTGTCTGAAAATTTTAATAAAACTGTCTGAGAATGTGGGAGAGGCTAAAGAGCTGGGCGATGGAGTTTCTTGCACGACGCAAGGTTTTTTTCGGGTCTCAGAACCTCGCAATCTATGTTAGTGATTGAATTGTTTTCATTTGTGACAAATACAAGAAAGAGGTGGCTGGTGAACTAGAATAAAATAAGAAGTTTGGTAACTTTTTATAGTTGTGGATTGTGGAACTTTTTATTTCCACTAAAATGATTTTTGAAGAAAAGAAGAGATCGATTTAAAAAAATACTTTAAGTAATATGCTTTAATTAATTTTAAAATTGTAATACTTTAAAGTTTTAGAACTATTTCAGATATCACTGTATTAGAGGTTTATCCAGTAGCAATAGTTGTTTTAACTCCCAGCATTATCTGCTTTTCTACCTGTCCCAAAGTAAATCGATATGTCTCACATAACGTGTTCAAATTAAACGAATAATTTGAGTAACAACTTGTTTTTACTGAATATGTATGTATTAAAAGAGAGGTAGTGCAAGAGGAAGGGTCATTTAACAATTAACAATTCTGCTAATTTTTGTGATAATCTAGGTTTTCTAACAGAATACGTTTATTTATAGTTATAAATTATGGAACTATGAACTATGTACTATAATATGAATTTTCAAAGAAAATTGAAACTGATGAAAATAATACTACCATAATATGCATTGCCGTTCCTGATCTGTTTTAGAATTGCAATAAATTAAAGTTTTAAAACCATTTCAAACTGCTTCATAGGTGAAGGGGGGCATTATGAATTCTATTACGACAATGTACATTTTACAATAAGAATTATGTGGGAGATACATACAGCATGCTATGATTCTTTCAGTTTATAGTGTCATACTTAAGGGCCAACTGCAGGGCTTTCTTCCAGCGAAGAACATTGGATGCTTGTGAACTTTACATATTTACACATACTGGTACATTGTGAATGATGAATTTGGTGGAGACTTTGGTATTTTTGTCTGAAAAGGGGTCTAAGAGAGATATATCGAATAAAACATGAAAACAATTTAAACATTCTTACCCCTTTAGAATTGGGAGTGTTGTGAAATGTGTGTGAGAAATGAATGTGAGAACCAACCCAGTTTGAGCATTTCTATATTGTATGTGGTATTTTTTACATTGCAAAAAATGTTTTCAAATCATAGAACACGGAAATTCACGAAAATCTTCTGTTGGATAATTTGCGTTAAGACTTTGATGCTAAGGAAAACTCTGTTGTTGGAGACAGAATAATATAGGACTCTATATAGGTAATTTATAATTATAGGAAGCACTTGATATTTGTGGATATACTATTGTTGATTTCACATATTTGCGGTTTGCAGCGTTGCATCAATGCAATCACACAATGCTTTGTGATGCTACTTTTTAAATTACTCGATTGGTATCAAGACATTGGTAAGAAAACATTCCCCACAACATTATACCACTGCACCGGCCTGTACCATTGACACCAGGCCAAATCCTGACTGATATAACAGGAACCGGGATTCCTCAGACCAGGCGATGTTTATTCTCTCCCCAATCGTCCAGTGTTGGTGATCTTGTGCCCTCCTAGTTTTTGGTTGATAGGAGTAGAACCAGGTTTGGTTGTCTACTGCGATACCCCATTCCGTGATAAGGACTTACAAGCCCACAGCATTGCCGCTGACTGCCCGGTTTTTGTTTGTCGCACCATTCTCGGTAAACCTTAGACACTGTCTTGTATGATAAGCCCAGTAAGGAGGCCATTTCTGAGAAACTGGAACCAGTCAACCTGGCACTAATGATCAAACCACGCTCAAAGTTGCCCACTTAATATAGCAAGCCACAACCAGGTGACTCACTGTAGGAGGAATCAATGTTTGTGAACGAGGTGGTGTACCTAATAAACAGGCCACTGAGTATATGTGTATAAATTCAAAAGGTGCAACGTATTCACATACAAATATAACACTCGCTTTAATTCATCTTCACAATTGTCTTCACCGTAGCTTTCCGTAATTTGCAATTAGTCCCGGGATATTTAAAATATTTTCCGGCAGACCCGGTGATTACATTGACCTTGAGAACATGCAAACATGCAAGAGCATACAAGAAAACGGTGAACCAATACAATTTTCTTACGCTTAGCATTTAGGGTATGTAGATTGGTGTATTTGTATATGCCTAGCAGCGAGCTTGGACTCGATTAGGAAGCTTTGGAGTCAGTCGGTTTTCTTATAGGGTAAATAGAGATGAAAGAGCAAGGAATTAATTGCTAATTACTTTATTAATTACTGTCTTCAAGTTCTAATCCTGTCAATCAATCATTTTTATCGATTTAAAAAAATATATATATATTTTATTTTATTTTTTTAAATCATTGATAGGGGACAAAAGGAGCCCGTAATTCTTAAAACACCTTTTCATAGTTTTTCATTTATTATTATTATTATTATTATTATTATTATTAATTTATCATAAGCATCACCAGCCGAATTTACTTAGGGCTCATTCTAGAAAATGTCATTATGTTTTATGCCCATACAGTAAATGTTTTACCCCGGGAGGTTACGTGTAATGTCCTAATAGAATATATCGAATTCTTAGCATCATTTAATGCATCATTTTATAATGGGCCACTAGAAATAAGATTAATCAACTCTGATGAATATATTCATTTCATCAATAATATGGAAATATTTTATATCTGGGAAGGGAGTACCTACTGGACTGGAACATTTGATTTTACTGTGATTTCCTGGTGTTCAACTGCTATTGTTGCATCTGCTTCCTACCCCTCTGTGCTCCAGATAGATCTTATTATTCAATTTTCTTTTAAGTGCTAACCGTAGTGAATGGAATGGGCTGACCATAATAAATTGGCTAGTGCTGTTGCTATGCAATTTGGGTTTTACAGTGTGGAAGGGCAAAGAAATCTAGAGGTTAAGCCAAAGGATAGACCTTCAGCTCTACGATGTTTGACTGAGATAATACAATTGCTTTTCGTGAGAACACGCCGGCCAGGGATTTGTGGGGTTCACTGTCTGACGTTATGCTGGTGTTGAGGGCTTCCTGGGCAAAGTCCACTGTGGTATATGAATGGTCTTTTCATTTGTTTTCTTTTTTTATGATTCAGGATGGCGGAGCCTAGATTCAATAACCCTTATTTTTGGCCTCCACCTCCCTCCATGCCTGGTCAGGTAAGAACTTCCTTGTCCCAGGTTTTCTCCATTTGAAAAATCAAACAGCGATTTCTTTTTGAACCTCAAAAGATGTCGATGCACTTCTAGGATACCTTTGTGGCCCCTTTGTGGTTCCCAACTGCTCCGTATGCAATATTGAATTCAGTGTTGAATTGACAATGTTACGGGGTTCTTATGAATATATTGAACATTTTTATTGTATCTTAAGTGATGTTATTATTCTACAAAATGAACATGGCTGTGATTCTAGTTGTATTTGGCACTGAATTGAATTTATTGTCACTTTTTACAGCTGGATAACCTTGTGCTGATCAACAAGATCAAAGAACAGCTGATGGCAGAGAAGATCAGACCTCCACACCTGCCACCCACTTCAGTTCCTTCCCAGCAGTCTTTGCTGGTTCCCACTTCACCCTCAGAAGGTGGACAGCACGCCATGTCCATTCCCAAGCTGCAGCAAGTCCCAGGGCTCCATTCCCACAGCTCATCTCAGCCTGATGTTGCCCTTCATGCGCGCCCTGCTGCGAGCTCTGTGACAGGTACAATTGTGTGTACTTCCTACCCATCACGGCACTAGTGATGTGCACTAAATTTCATCCACAGTTGAGGTCAAAATGCATTTAAATGTTACGTAATAAATGTTCCTCCATCCATACTGCAGGATTAATGCGTTTAGTTTCTCGTTTGTCGCATAGTTTGTTAGCAGTGATTAATGCTGACCTTTTGGGGGTAAAACACCGTTGTTTTTGGATGGAGGCTGGATTTCATGTGTGTTTAAATGCATTACAGCTCACTGTATAATAGACTTAACCCTCACGTCTCTGTAGATTATTTTGATTATGCCCAGCAAGCTGGAATTTTCTGCACATCTCTAACAGGCCTTATTCTTGTAGATTTTAGCTTGAATCTGGATAATAAGACAGCTGTAAAAGCTAAAGGATTGTGGGAGGACTGGCATTTGCGTCAAATCATAGACCAACCTTCTAGAGTGAACCACCTGACAGGTAACGCAGCGTCTATGACACGACACTTCACGCATTGTTTTCAGTGTCTGGTGTGCCACTTCCTTTACGTTAGTAATTAATAAACTGGGAATGTACTTTCATACAAAAACCTTGAGCTCTTGGAGAATTATTAAATAAAGAGTTGCCAGAAACTTATTTTAGGCTTCAAACTCAAGACGTGCCTGCCGTGTTTGATGGTTAGCTTTAGTTAATTAATATAACGCAATTACATTTAACCAGTGAAAATATTAACTTATTTGTCAAATTTATATATAATATAAATGTTTTTGTAAATCGGGAATAGTTTTTTTTTGTGTGTGTTTCTTTAGCCCAATTTGGAATTGCCAAGCTAGCAAATGCGACTTGGTTACGATTGTTACGAATCCTGCATACACATATTGTGAAGGTAAGGAAGTAAAAGGACTCCTCCGCCCAGGAAGCCATTAGCGGCGGGCCAAGAGGGATCCTGTTGATATACCCACCCCAGCCCAGGCAGCACTCTGGTAAATGTGCACTGCCTCTGAGCTCTCCTGTTCTTATTTAGCAAACGATATAAAGCTAGATTCTTATCAGCTCATTGGGCTCCAGCCTTTTGAATGTTTTAATCCTACCTCAACGTGATTTTGTAAATATTTGTTCCATATACCAGACCCTACACAGCTCCCTCTGAGATTTGTTTAAAAGCCTTTTTTGTTGTATTCTACATGCAAGGTTGGCACACAGCTGTGTGCTCAGCCTCAGTTGTACATATTGAGTGGGTTCACAATGGCGAGAGATTATCGGCACTTCTATGAAACCGTTTAATAAGTACTCCTTGTTGGATTCTATCAGAGCGTATATCGCTTTATTTTTGGACACACTTTCAAATATTGCGTAATAATGGGGAAAAAACAATAATAAACAGTACTGTGAAAAAGTATTTGTCCCGTCTGATTCTCTGTATATTTTTGACACTGAATGTTTACAGATCTTCAATAAAACCTATAATTAGATAAGTGAACAAATACCACAAACGTTTGAAATTTAATTTATTTAAGAAAGTTATGCAACACCCAATGCCCTTGTGAGAAAAAGTAATCACCCCCTTAGGCTCAATAACTGGTTATGCCAGCTTTCGTTGGTCAGATATTCCTCTGTAGAATTCTGATAAAGAGCAGAATTCTAGGTTCACAATGGCACAATTTCCAGGTCCTGATGCAGCATAGCATCCCCAAACCATGACACTACCCCCCACCCGAGCTTGACATTTGATATAAGGTTCTCACTGTGGAATTTGACATAATAGGGTCCATGACAATAGAACATTGTTCCAGAATTCTTCAGGATCATCCCAGTGCTTTTTGGCAAACTTGAGTCTAGCATTCATGTTCTCCTTAGTGAGTAGAGGTTCCCACCTAGTGCAACACTACCCTGAATCCTATTTCTACCCTCACCGGGTCTGAAGGTGAAGTCATGAACACTGACCTTGGCCAAGGTTAGTGAGGCCTGCAGATCCCTGGTTGTTGTTCTAGGGGTCTTTGTGACTTTCTGGCCAATTTTACACTTTTCTCTTGGAGAGATTTTGGCAAGAAGGCCTCCCTTGGAAGATTCACTTCTGTCCCAAACTTTCTCTATCTGGACGCTATGGCTCTGACTGTGGTTCAGTGGAGCCTCGGAACCTTAGAAATGGCTTTGTAATCCTTTCCAGACTGAAGGACTTTTTTTTCCCCGAGATCTTCTGGGATTTAAGCCATGGAGTGATGTGCTGATACCTTGATTCTGGTGGAAAGGGGCAACGTTTGTCAGATTTATATTGGACAGGGCTGGCCCAAATCAGGCCCGATTGTTAAGCAAAGTACTCTAACAGATGACCCAAATTATCCTTTTAATTGAGTTAAATTAACTAAGGGGGGCAATAACTTTTTCACAACCAAAGATTTCATGTTTGATTGCCTTGTACACCAAACAAATTAATGAAGGCCCAAACTTTGGTGTCATGGTTTACTGACTCCCTCTATATGGCACTACAAACCACAAAAAGATCTCACTATCCAATTTGAACATTTTGCAAAAATGCCCAAATCATTCCACAAATACTTTTTCACATTACTGTATGCCCAAGAAAGGGTGAATAAGACATAATTTGCAATAATTATGACAACATTTTATCCACATGGATGGTAGGCACTGCAAAAAATTTTTTACCAGTGCCTCAATTAACATTTATCATAATGGAGGAAATCAATTTGAGGGAAGGGACCCGAAGTGAACAAGGATTTGCAGTAAACATATCCGAGATGTTGGATATGAGTAATGGATAACTTTCTTTATATGCATGGAAAATGCATGGCGTTGTTATCTTGTTTAGACCTTTCCCCACTAGTTGAATCAATAGCACTGGCCTGTCTAAAACAACTGGTTGACCAATATTATGAAAGAGTAAATATTTATTAATTTGCTGCTGCAATGATTGTGTTATGCTGGGAGAAAAATTGTAATTGCTATTAATATTGCATTGTTCTGTATGAAAAATTTCCCACTTTGGTCTGGTCATGACCACGTTTGGGGCTTTGGATGTATTTCTTTGTTTGTGTCCAACAGGTCTGTCACTGTCGTCTCGCACTGGCAGCCACAACCCCTCAGAGGCCATCACTCCCACCACTCCCACTTCCAGCAGCCATAATCGTATGGGTGGAGCGCCTTCCCCGAACGTCCTGTCAGGACTTGCCAGCGCTCCAGGCATGGAACCATTCAAGGCTGGGGGCTTGGCAGGGCTGCTGGGGCCACCACCCAAGATGGAACGCGGGCGCAAGAAGATTAAGGCAGAGAATCCTTCTGGTCCTCTGCTAGTGGTACCCTACCCCATCCTAGCCTCAGGCACTGACCAGTCCACAGTCACCATTGCTGCCAAAGAAGGAAAAACCTACAGGTTAGAACATACACTGCAGAAAAGTCATTACTCATTAACCAAGTGACCAATGCTAGCTTTCCGCTAAACCGACCAGTCCGCTGGTCCTTAACTGAACCAGCTTTTAGCAAAACCTTTCTAAACCACGGCTAAGCTAAATTCTATTAAAATTATACCTCTAGCAATGTTAACAATGCATGGCCATGTAACACTGGACAGCCAGAGCAGGGTGAGCACTGAAGTGGGTAAACTTTTTTTTCTTCCTTTGACTCGCCTTCCTGACCTGTGTTTAATCAGGTGTAAACTGTGCCCGCTCACGTTCTTCAACAAGTCTGAGATCCAGATCCATTCCAAGTCCCACACGGAGGCCAAGCCGCACAAGTGCCCCCACTGCTCCAAGTCCTTTGCAAATGCCTCTTACCTGGCCCAGCACCTGCGCATACACCTGGGCGTCAAGCCCTATCACTGCTCCTACTGTGAGAAGTCGTTCCGCCAGCTCTCCCACCTACAGCAGCACACAAGGTCAAATGCACCCTATCAATCAAATTCTGCCTGCATCTTTCATATTTTCTGTCACAAAGAGGAAAATCAAATCTTAAAATGTTATTATATGTCACATGGCCGTATATATTTCCCTCTTATTGTAAAACACAAAAGCATTGCCTTGTTACTTTTTTTGTGAGATTATTTTGTCTAGAAGCTAGTTTCACTGTTTGATCGTGCTTTAGTTTTGCTCATCCTCTGCATCCTTTTTTAAAATTTATTTATTTATTTTCTAACCCCCATATTGGTGAAATTACAAGTCGTTCTGGTGCTTTATTCCTATAGAATTCATACTGGTGACCGTCCTTATAAATGTGCCCACGCTGGATGTGAAAAAGCATTCACTCAGCTTTCCAATCTTCAGGTCAGTGCACTGTTTCTATGAAATCGCCATGTACTTCAATAGTCAAAACGTTTTTTCCCACTGCCAACTCAATTTTGTTAGTGCTATTGAAGTATTTAAAGGAATGTGTAGTAATTATTTTATGAGTAGTATGCAGTTGGTTGACAATGATCATTTTTGAGTAGCTTGTGAACTTATATAAACCACCCTTATCACCGGATAGAAACTGATGTTTTCACTATGAGAATAATGGCAAATAATCACTATTTTCATTTATTATGGAGGCATTTGTATGTCTTCTGATAATATTTTTAAGCTGTATACATTAGATTGTTGGAGTGACTGCTTTCTCTTATGTAAATGGATTTGCTGTGGAATTTGAAGTGCTTGATATTTTTATGTGATTCCATTATTAATATTATAGTTTTATAATATATTTTTAAAAATGTAAACGAATTAAATTCACATTTAAAATTATTTTTTAATAGCATACCAATGTTTCTTTTCTCTGGCAGGTACTCTAATCACATTTTACATGCAGGTTTCATCAAGTTCAGTTTAAATTGGACTATTGATGAAATCCTTTTTGATAAAAAAAAGTCTAAATTGTTGTGGTTGTTCATAAAATGTTTTATATTTTTTAAGTCAAGAATATTTTATTGTTTGATTATCATTATCAATAGTTGATGCATACTTGTATTAGACATTAGTGTAACAATATAACTGATAATAAGTAATCATTGTCTGTAGGATCAGTTGTCATTTAGATTTATCGACTGTGGGGGAAAAAAGGCACGTAACTAAATGCACATGATGAGTTTGAACGTGCAACACAGACACCTCCTTTGACTGAAGTTCTGTGCTTTTACAACAACGATCGTTTTGTATGTCTTTTTGTTTTTTTTTGTTTTTTTACTCCTTTTCAGTCACACCAGAGGCAACACAACAAAGATAAACCGTACAAGTGTCGGAACTGCTATCGCGCCTACTCCGACTCTGCCTCATTGCAGATCCACCTGTCTGCGCACGCCATCAAAAACGCCAAAGCTTACTGCTGCAGCATGTGCGGCCGAGCCTATACCTCGGTTAGTAGCGGCTACTGGGGCCACTTCATCTCCATGCCCACGTTGGCATCATTTTCCCTGCCTTGCGCTCAGCCCCAAGCTGGGGATGTGGAGCTCCGTCAATGCATATATCTCGTTCTGCTTTCGGTGCGCTACCTGGAAATTTGGTATGAAGAGAATAGGCGGAATGTTGACTCTCATTTTGAGATGATCTTCATGTTTTTCTTGCTGATGCGATGTCTGAAGAAAGACTTAGTGGATTTTGTTAATACTCGGCACAAAGATGTCTTGGGGAGGGTCTGCAGGCATTAGTTTGTGGCCCTGGGCTTACTAAAAACTGTTAGATTTGTGTGCACGAAAAAGTATTGTTTTGTTTCTGGTTTATCACCCAGTTCAATATACATTATCAGGCAGTTGTCGGTGTCTCATAGATATTTACTGAAGAATTCAGTCTTAACCGTTGCTTTAGTTATTACAATTAAAAACAGAACATCATTGTCCTGATAGCAGACAGCACCATAAGCTAAAGTTATTATCATAACACCAGTTGAATGTGTAGCTATAGACTTTTTTATGTTTTCACAATTACCTTATAAAATAAAGAACATCAGAAGGATTTTTATATTAATTTCCCCCTTCCATTGGGAGGGGGGTTGTCTTACTTTTTCTGAAAAGGGCTTTTTATCTCAAACTCATTGAATAAATTTGCCACGCTCCCTGTTCATACATTCTGTTTTCTTTCCAGGAGACTTACCTGATGAAGCATATGTCCAAACACACGGTGGTTGAGCATCTTGTAAGCCACCAGTCCCCCCCGAGAACAGAATCCCCCAGCATCCCCATCCGAATCTCTCTCGTCTGAACATTCACCACCATGAGGGATTACCGAAAGGGTTTCTACTTTTACGCTTATGCCCAAATACCCATTATTCTTATGTCTGATCTTTAGTCTCTCATAAGGTTTTCAAATACGTGCCAGAGATCTATTTCGTACCCTACCATGAAATAAATAATTAGGTTTTCGTTGTTTTTTTTATTTTTAGAAATGTTTGGTTGGGATATCAAATGATAACTTTAGAGCTTTTTTAAAGGTCCTTTGGTATTGGCTCAAAAAAAAAAAAAAAGCAAAGTATTAGTTAAGGCAGCTAAGTGTTACACAGCATTTAAAGAACATTTTTCATTTTGGGTTTTATTTTATATATAATTGTATTGCTAACATAATGCAAACTAGAACTTTAAGAATTATTGGCTAAGATTGATAAATATATTATCTTATTAATAACTATTTAACGTTTTTCTGATGTTGGTAATTTACCACTAGTCATAAAATATATCAAACATATTTTTTCCATGATTAAAATTTATTTTAAATATTATTTTCTCAGACATTCTGTTTAAGTGAGGCTATTGTAGGGAAGAATTTATTTACTAAGTTAATATTAAAAATATATATTTATTTTTTATTTGAGCATTAGCATAGTATAGCAGTGAGGGCAGCACTGTAAGTAGTCGAAGTTGGTCTGTTTCATGCCCCTAAATCTGTTTCTATTTCTGTTATTTCGTTAAACAAATGAATCATTGTCTCATTAAACCATAGCACAGTATTTTTAGTTGCTTCAGATATACTAGTAAGGATGAACAAATTAAGCCATTGGTTCCCAAACTACACGATACCAATATAATATCAGAAATATTCACATGAGCCTGGCAATAAACATGTTATGTAATTTATCGTTATAATATATACTGTAAATGGTATAATGCAGAATCTCACAAAAGCACCTAACATTCATGTTTAATGAAAGTTTTCTATGGATATAGTAAAAAGATTAGATTCAATTTAGATCATTCATCTTTAAGACCCCAGTAGGAACAATTACCAAAAGAGAGGACCTGGATTGACTAGCACTAGTATACATTTTAGCACTAGTATATATGTTTGATCATTATGCATATTCTAATCTAGCTCTCAGTTCTGTGCATGTTTCTGTCGTTTACTAATTGCATTCAAGTTGGAGTACTAGGTTAACCATACTGGCAGTTTCATTATTTTAATATATCAATTGGTATGTTAATTACGTTGTCTTTGCAGTTTATTTTCCCCAAGTGTTTCTTCGGGTAACTCGTTTCATTGTTGCCACTGGTGGTACAACCTTTATTTTATTGTGACTGCCCTGAACTAAGGGTCATAACCAGTATTCATAAATACACTGCTAGACTTTAAATGTTTAGTAGGCATATGTGTATGTGTGTGTGTGTGTGTGTGTGAGAGAGAGAGATAGAGGGGTGGGGGTAGATACATTGTTTATGGCTACAAGAACTTTATCCTAATTTGATTGAAACCCCAGGGGAGAATCATAAAATTATGTTATTTTGAAATTTGAAGAAATGGCAAAGTACACTATATGGACAAAAGTATTAGGACACCTATACATTACACCTACAGAAGCCTTTATGAGATCCCATTCTAAATCTACAGGCATTAATATCGAGTTGGTCCCCCCTTTGCAGCTATAACAGCTTCCACTCTTCTGGGAAGGCTTTCTGCAAGATTTTGGAGTGTGTCTGTTGGAATTTTTGCCCATTCTTCCAGAAGAGAATTTGTGAGGTCAGACATTGATGTTGGATGAAAGGTCAGGGCTCTGTGCGGGCCAGTCAAGTTCTTCCACACCAAACTCATCCAACCCTGCCTTTATGGACCTTGCTTTGTGCACTGGGGCACAGTCATGCTGGAACAGGAAAGGGCCTTCCCCAAACAGTTTCCACAAAGTTGGAAGCATAGAATTTTCCAAAATGTTTTGGTAAGCTGAGGCATTAACATTTCCCTTCAGCGGAAGGGGCTTAGGCCAACCTCAGGAAAAAAAACCCCATAGCATTATCCCTCCTCCACCAAACTTTACAGTTGGTGGTAAAGCAACAATGCAGTCAGACAGGAAACATTCTCCTGGCATTTTGCCAAACCCAGACTCGTCAATCAGACTGCAAGATAGAGAAGTGTGATTTGTCACTCCACAGAACACGTTTCCACAGCTCCAGAGTCCAGTGGCGGCTTGCTTTACACCACTCCATCCGACGCTTGGCATTGTGCTTGGTGATGTAAAGCTTGCCTACAGCTGTTCGACCATGGAAACACATGCCTTGAAGCTCCCGGTGCACAGTTGTTAATGTCAGAGGAGGTTTGGAACTCTGCAGTTATTGAGTCAGTAGAGCGTTGGCGACTTTTACGCACTATGCGC
>JAOVYW010000036.1:6423094-6435380 GCA_025775045.1 Hiodon tergisus | reverse complement strand
CCCATGCTCTCAGCTTCCCAGTTATCTGGAAGGTAGACACACACACACACACACACACACACACACACACACACACAATGCTTAACAGTTGTTGAGAACGCAGACTCAGAGCCCTGAACTTCAGCTTCTAATTAGCAGCTTACGGTCACCTGAAACACGAGGTGAGAGGATTGCCTTTCTAAGTAAAGATTAAACAATTACAGGGTGAGGAACAAGACTCTCATAGTAGGTTCTACTCAGTGTTTTAGTACATTCTAACAGTCACCTGGATATGCTATCTTTCTTATTCTGTCCCACCTAGAACTGTTTAATTAGAGCCATTTTCTAGATAAGAAATGACTTAACCTGGTATTCCATAACGGGATATTGTGCCTGTGCCCCTGTGTGTCGCCTGTGAGCTCGTGCATGTGAAAAAGAGACTGACCAAAGCAAAAGCACCAGCATACAAATGCTGTAATAAAAGAGAGCCGGAGAGAAACTCGGATAGCCCACTTTGCTTCGCACAGGCATAAAGTAGGCTTAGCATTCATACCCAGATCAATGAAGACGTCAGTGTCAGGCCTCTCCGACCTCACGCTCTGCAGAGCGTCGCCACACAGCTGGTCGTGCTGGAGGGAGTAGCAGTGGTCCGAGTGGACCGGGCCCACGGACACGGAGTCAGCGAGCCCAGGGTCAGGGCTGGGGGCGGGGTCTGTGTCACTGTGCCCGGGGTTGTTGCTCACGTCGGAGATCCCGCTGTCACTGCCCAGAGGTGAGAGCGAATTGCCTGGAGTGCTCTCGTCTTCCCCAAGCAGGCTGTTGATGAAGTCATCCGCGTCCAGATCGTCTAGAATCTGAAAGGACCAAATAACAACAGGAACATCGTTAATAATCACATGGTAATGTTCAGAACATTGTCAGGACGCTTTTCAGCAACTTCTCCAACAATTCCACATTCATAAAGTTAGGGTATTTTTTACAGAAGCAATTCAGGGTTACACTTTTGTTGAATGGCAATCAGACTTGAATCTGCAACCTTCAAGCTGGTCTGATGGATGGAACCCTCAGATAGATGCACACTCCCAGTGAGGGCTCCTATTGAGCTCAATAAGAATGCATCGCGCTTGAAGCGGTCGAGGACGGGATTCACATATGCCCACGAATCAATTTGTTCATTTTTTTTTTTTTTTTAAATCAATTATAATTGTAATATAATATTTCATCACCAGATTCAACAAAGAGCAGCAACTATGAAAACATTTATAGTAAAAACACAAGTAAAGGAGTGAACCCTTACACCCGGTTCGGACAGCCAATCGTCCATCATGGTTTTCCCGTCAGAGAAGGGGTTGTCCAATCCCGGGTCACGCCCTTGAAAGAGCAGGCCAAGCAGATCTGCATCATCCATTTCCGGAAAGCCCTCAGAAGTCATCTGGCGGGACATAATCGGGCGCGTTAACGTCATACAACCCACATGCACACAATTCTCCTACATAACTCGGTAATTTGACAGTTTTCATCCAAACGTTCCTGAACCCCTACCGAACAAACCCCAGACTTAACTAATTAAACAATACAGGAGTAAGGCAGAGAGAAATCCAGCAGATGACCCAGACTCCACATATGGCAATGATTAAGTTCAAGACCTCTGGTCCACTGGATTCTGATCATCTAATCAGCCACACAAGCCCTGAGGGTCATGATGATTTCTGTCCTGCCTCAACCCTTAATTGTTTAAAGCGACCTGGAAACCGGCGGGTACCGAGACCCAAGGGGATAGGTGAGCTGTGCACCCCTGCAAATGCCAAAGGCCTCAATATCATCTCACTCCCTGGTAGCATTAACTAACCGCACCAGTGACAATCGGTCAACTTCCTCCCTTCCTACCTCCACCCCAAAATACATAAATAAAAGACGCATCATATCTAAAAAAAAAAATGATGAGGCCGTTTCTAATTTAAAAAATATTTTAATATTAAATATTAAATTTACCTTCACACATTTGGGTTTTGTGTTCGAAAACAGAAAAGAAAACTATCATTCTGCGACTAACTATTCCCCGTCACTCAATGTTAATAAGGACACAAATATTTTTGATAGTGGAAGCAAATGAAGACGCAGAAACCTTTTAGACAAATAGTGGTTAAATAATTATGGCACAACCACATGTATTGCTGTATTAATCATCGTTAAAATTACTGACGGAAGATTTGCAAAGCAGCGAAGACCTTTAGCAACGTACGGTCAATTGTAGTATGTCGTCATGGTTTTGTTTTTATCTGGAAAATTCAGTCTATTTTAAAACTTCCGATGTTTAGTGTTAATTATTCAATTTTGAACTAATCGACATCTTCAAACCACCTAATAAAAAATATCACATTCATAATTATATGCAATATTACGCATAGTCGGTCATTACACATAACTAGAAGAAGAAAACCAGATTTGCGGACTACAATGGAATCCAAAGTTTACCAGTCGCCTACCGTCTTCGCAGGTCACGAGTTCTGCCAGCGCGACCACAAAACTGTAAGCCTACGTGCAATAATTAATAAAACCTCACGCTTAAAACGTCAGTCATATTTACAGTATACGCCTATGGTAATGATAAAGAACGACGTACCCAATTAATTTTGCAAACCAACAGTCGATATGTAGAATGGTCCCTAAAAAATAAATAAATCACTGCCCACTTCCCTATTGCATTTAAACTAACTACATAAATTACGGCCAAACATATAATAACAAGCTGTTTAATGTGCTATAAACAGCACCTTTACAAAAAAAAAGCCTACATCCAACTATACTGTTTCATTAATTTAAAAAACCCAGAAATCACAAATCAATAATAATAAAATGACTAACATCTAAAATATTTTAATAAGTCTCAAAATATAAACGCAATATTTTGAGAGCTGGCTACAGTAGCAGTCTCGTTTGTAAATGTCAAAATGCACAACCCTTTCGTATTAATGTTAGGACACTATTAAAATAAGATTAAATAGAATATAAACCTACTTTGCCCAAGGACACATCCAAAACAACTCAATTAATAAATGTGATTGCCTTACCATTTTTCAGTGCTATGTCGTTTCGCCGTAAACAAACGCATACGTGGTGTATTCATCCGTTTTCGCTTGTCTCTACCTCTTCCTGATGAAACCACCTTCCAACAAGACATAAATTGCGTCATTCCGTCAAGGAAATTAAGAAACGTACGCCTTTACTTGGGAGATGTAGTTTTCAGATGCACATCGACGTCACACCCAGTGATAAGTTTACTTCTACCTTTAAAATTGTATGAAAATAAAACGCATATTCTGTTTGGTTAGTAGTTTTATTGAGTATATATTTTCCCAGTGTGTAGAGCTTTATTGAATAAAAGTATATAATTCAAATAATGTATTAAGGCTGTAAGGAAACGTTTATTGAGTACATAGAGCTTCAAGCTAAATTGGTGGCCAACAGTAATTAGAACGACATAGGTGAGAAAAAAAGAAAAAAATGAAGGCAATCTGTGAGTCATATGAGGAGTCACAACAAACTCAGCCCCCACCTTTTTTGCCCCACAGGTGCAGTGGAGGGAGCCTAATGTGTCGCCGATAGAGAATCTCCTTTCATCAGGCGGACGCTACAACTAGAAACCCAGCAACAGATTGACCAGCGGCAAACCTCCACCATAGGTTAGGAGAAAGGGATAGTGGGATATTTTGTGTTGTTGCATTTTGCATCCCAAGGCTGCATGGTGTCAACTGCAAAATGTCTGACATGAAACAGCTGGCCCACAGACCCGCCCCACCCAACCCAACCCCCAAGACAGTGAATGCATGGGCTTTGGCACATGGCATGGAATGTTAGGAACAAGCCAACCAATCAAATTAAGACCGTTTCCCTTTTTTTTTCTGCCACACACTGCGGAAAACACAGGGTGAACACAGGAAGAGCAGATGTAATATTATAATATTTTATTCAAGTTTTAACACTAAAAAGTTAGGACACATTCTATGGCATCAACTGAAGTCCATCAAGAGGATTTATTAGTTATCAGGTTTATTTTTCCAACAAAATGAAAAATATATATGTATATATTTATAAATATGTACAACGTAACTAATACACTCTTCATTTTAAAAGGTCCCTTCCTCCCTGGGTGACTTCCACACTCCTCACAGGATGGCACAGAGCTTTGAGGTGTGACGGAGGCTTCTGTAAGTCCGGAGCCGCTCCTTCTTGGGGTCCGCCGCCGCGTGCGTGACCACCGGCATGCTTTCCGCCGCCCGCCGGCGGTGGGTGCGGTGCAGCAGAATGCGGTAGACACCGGTGACCGAGCTGCGGCTGTCCTTGCCCTGGTTGTTGCGGATGTGCTCGGCCGTGATGCCCAACGCCTCCAGGGCACGCCGCACCTCCTCCTCGTCCTCCTCCAGCTCCTCGAGGCTTGCCTCCGCCAGGTGGCAGGGGTCCAGACGGAAGGGCTCCATGGCCCGTGGGAAGTCCATGGGCCGGAGCCACTCGCTGGACATCATCTGCTCTACGCTCCAGCGGTCCGAGGGCTGCAGTTGCAGGACGCCGCGGATCAGCTGCTCGCAGGGCTCCGGGACCCAGGGAGGCACGACGTAGGCGCCGTCCAGGATGCAGCGCTTCAGCTTGGCCACCGTGTCGGCGCGGAACGGCATGGTGCCCGTCACCGCGAAGAAGAGCAGCACGCCCAGCGCCCACACGTCCACGTAGGCGCCCACGTAGTGTTCGTCGCGGAACAGCTCCGGCGCCGCGTACGGCGGCGAGCCGCAGAAGGTGTTGAGGGTTTCGTCGCGGCGGCTGACGGTGCTGAAGCCAAAGTCGCCCACCTTCACGCAGGTGCTGCAGGTGTAAAACACGTTCTCTGCCTTCAGGTCCCGGTGAATGATGTGGTTTTCGTGCTGAAGGGAAAATACACATGGGGAGCCTGGTTAATTGATATCGCTACAATCCCACGCAACAGTCCACAGATGCTACAGGGACAGGATAAAACACATTGGACAAAATTCTACTAAAATATTCTACCTTGCAATCTACCTATTATGTGATTTTTGTCTTGCAATATATATTCAGTACTTTGAGCTTTTTATGAATGGGGTATTTCTTAAGTAAATCAATCTGGTTTAATATAGCAGCTTTATAGAAACGGCAATTGACAAGAGGTGGTTTTGAGGTACAGTCTTGGTACATTCTGATGAGGGCTCAGGAACATATCTGATTGGCCCTCCAGGAAGAACCAAGCTCCCATAGAGCAAGCGTGGACCAAGGGGCCAAAGGAACACATCCGCAGCGGAAGGGGGGGAGGGGAGGGGGCCTCCAAGAAACCTAGGGGGAACTAGATTCTGTCAGGGAGTCCCCTCCTGGGCCCGTGGTTAAATGAATCAACTCAGGGAGCCGGAAACCAGCCACCACGGTCTGTCTGATCTATGTCTATGTGTTTTAGCCGTGGGTTGAAAAACTACAGCTGTACTCTTAAAGGAATTTGTTTGTGTTTTTACGAATTATGAGTCACTTAAAGACTAACATGTCTCACTGCAAGTCTCCATGCGCCAGTTCATAAATAAGGGTTGGTAATTGTTACATTTTTGCCAAAAAAAGGTTACACAATGAAGTGTGATGAAAGTTGAAACATCTTGACGACAATTTGAGTGGCTCAGTCAGATAAGGCACGCGCACACACACACACACACACACACACACACACACACACGCACACTACCAGCTGTAGTTGCAGGTTCAAATTTTATTAGCCTATTTATTTGAAGAGTGAAAGGAGGAATTGGAAATTGATCATATTTCCTCACCCTACCCACCCCGTGTATGATGACAGGATTTGTAGTAATGAGCCAAGATGCATTAGTGATTCCAAAAATTGGAGAGAAAATACCAGAAATAAAAGGATAATTAATTTTTAAAAATGATAATTTTCGGACATTAAACCTTCCAAACAGAGACAGATGACGTAGCGTCTTGCGTCAGCCTTCTGGCTGTGAGAATTTTGACACATCGTCCACAAGGCGGATTAACCACCACAAACCCCTGTTCTAAATCCCTGCATCCCAGCTCTCCAAAAGAGCTCAAGAACAAACAAAACTCAGCGAAGATTAAGGGTGGACTGTCCCTTTAATTAAATGACCAATCCCGATACGAATCGCCCAACTCATTAAGCAAACTAAAAGCAGCAACCTGGTCGTGCCGAGACGTTAGGAACAGCGTTCCTATTAATTGCTTTCCACTGCCCTATAGCTCCACAGTTGCTTTGGAGAATTGTATGTAATATCTGAATGTCTGTAAGGTTAAACAGTTAATCAAGAAACACATGTCCTTAGGAAAACGGGTTTGAGGAAACAAATTCAGGCGAAAATAGCCTCATTGAGCAGTAGCTAAAGCACCATGACAGAACTTCAAGTCGTATAGCAGTAGTTGTATCGCCGCGAGAAATATGTTTAGATGCACACTAAAAGCTATTCACAAAGAAGATTCCAGTTCATTTGTCTCAACATTCCTTTGGTAGAAATGTCTGGAGTATGAAGGCCAATGCACGACTCAATATGAAGGATGGGTTTTGTGTAGTAAATCATCAGTTTCATAAAGAGCCTTTACACTGTTGCTGTGGACATGATATTACATGTTTGCATTTTTACTGATAATTTTACTGATAAGGTGTATCATTGGAATTTTCAACTCCCTACTTCCGTTGTGCATTGCCCAGCAATAGTCCAAAGTGCAAAGTAGGCATGGGAGAGCGTGGTACACACCAATCCAAGTTTCATGTGGAGGGTCAAGTGCGGTTATTGGCAAATTAGACAATGACTGACAAAGACAATCCGTTGTTTAGATCAATTAGGCCACAATGATCCGGTCTACAACGAAGGTCAGGGCAGAACCTGGAATGACAGGTCAGTGCGGCTTTAGACACTTACAACTACTTTGTACTTTGGGTCCTACTGACCTCTGATCAGAATTTAGCCCATCAAGTAAGGGGCTCGCTTGGGGACGGGGGGGGGGGTGGGGGGTTAGAAGAGAGACTGGACTGACCATGTGTTTGACGGCGGACAGGATCTGGGAGAATACGATCTTGGCATCAATGTCGGGCAGTTTGCCCTCGGTGCTGATCTTGGTGTACAGCTCCCCTCCCCCGGCATACTCCATGACCAGGTGCAGGCGGGACAGTGACTCTACCACTTCATACAGCCGGATGATGTTGGGGTGGTGGAGGCGTTCCATGCTGGAGATCTCCCGGGACAAGAGCCTCTGGGTCTTTTGGTCCAGCTTAGTCTTGTCCAGGATCTTTATAGCCACTTTGTCTGTGTGGGGTTGTGGTGGTTAGACCAGAGAATTGTGTTAAACTGATTGGGTAAGGAAGGTTTTGTTTACTTTCTGAATTTGAATATAAAAAACTTAAGCAATACTTCAGGAGGCTAAACTCAAGTGTGTTGCCTTCGGATTTAATGGATGTGCGACGGACTTAATGGACTTATCACTGATCACTGTGTGGCAAGGTGGTTGAGTGGTTAGCGCTGATGCCTACAGTACAGTCCTGGGTTTCGAATCCAGCGCGGGTCACTGTGTGGACATTGCAAGTTCACCTGGGCTAGCAACTATGATTCACTCTGTTGTGTGTGTGCAGAAATAAGTCACACATCACATAACGACAAAAACTGTAATGCATGATGACAGTAGGCCGCCAATTCTCCAGACAGCTTCTCTTATTCCTCTACTCCTTCCGTATCTAATTCTACATCGCTGTGCATCGGCGTCAGAACCGTTTCCGTGCCCACAGCCGGAACGCCGGGGCATGCGATACCACCCCCCTTGGCCTTTGATGAAGTGTGCAGAAATTCCAGCCGTCTCGGCGGAAACGCGAAACCCGCCGATCTATGAGGCTGCTTGCTTAACCTTGATCTCTGCCATTAGGGCCGGACTATTGTGTCGTGAAAGGACGTCGCAAGGAAGCCATTAGAAATTCAGTGGCCCACCATGCAATCTCTTTAATGCTTTGACTGCATCAATGGCAACATTTTAGAACAGGGGATATCAATGGTAAAACGGCACACGGGAATAAATTAATCAATAATTAACTTAAATAATTAACTTTCAGTGAGACAAAGGACTTGTAGATGGGGAATAACATCCAAAGCATATTATTCCTCATCAGAACAGTTAATATTAGGATAATAACTACTTAAATTTACTTTCATACTGGTAGATAATAAATATAATATATTTTAAAATCAATGAAATAATCAATATAAAGATCTATTAATATAATATCCTTTTATCATCGTTTATCAGGAAATAATTAAAACGATGGCCGTACTTCTCATGCTTACCTTTAGTGAGGGCGTGGATTCCCAGCTTGACATGGGAGAAGTTTCCACAGCCAATCTCACCTCGGACCTTGTAGAACCCAATCCTGCGGCCCACCGTCAGCTCGCGGGCCACCTTTTCATCCTGGGACATGTCCAGGTTGAGCTTCTCCAGGGGCGTGAGTCGGCGGGGCGGCCCTCCCTCGTCATCGGTGCAGATGTCCGAGCTGTCCTGGCGGCTCCAGCGGGTACACCGCGGCTTGCCTGGGGCGGGAGGCCCGGGGGTGAGTTCGGGGGCAGGGTCCACCTCCTCCTCCTCCACCTCCTCCTCCACCGCGGGCCCCCCGTTCGGATACACGGCCGTCATCCTGGTTCAGGGCGAGGGGGAACTGGCTTAGTTCATGGCAGGAGCCCTGACACTAAGGCTTGGGACTTGGGATCCCCTGAGGGCAGGCATGCATGTATAAACACATAAACACACACGCACACACACACACACACACACACACACACACACACAAATTAAAACGGAGAATACCATGACCTCTTCCTTCCACCTGGGCGCAAATATTATTATTATTAGTTAAATTATTAAATTATTATTAGTTTCAGTACAATATGATCATTAAATTAAGTGATAACCCCCCTGTATGATGATGTACAATATTAGCCTAATTACACAAGATGTCCCACCTACAGAAAGCACAGGTTTTGAAGATGGGCAAGCAACAACTGTACTATATACGGACAGCTCATCGCCAATAATCAAAAACATGGCTTTTGAAGAAGGGAACCAAACTGGCAGACAGCTCCACACACAAGAGTGTTTTCACTGGACGACACAGTTTCAGCACTTTTTAAAAATGGTATAACATTCAGCTGCCACAACTGACCTTACGAGGGCGCCGGACCATACCTTCATATGTGTCAGCCATGTAGGACGTTGTCGCTCCGAGCATCTTAGACTTCAGGGGGCTCCTCATGTCAGAAGCCCGGCAGAGGTCTTCCTCGGGCCCATGGCCTGTGGCCAAGTGGAACACGGCAGGCCACAGAGGCCCGTTCTGGCTGAGCTATCTCTGGTCTGGGTGCTCAGTGGCGCCCAAGTATTCCAACAACAGTCCACCTCAGCACCTGGGAACTGGCTGGACTGTGCCCCCCGGCCAGGTTACGCTAGCCTTTCTGACGGAGCCGGGAGACTGGCTCGGGGATTTCCACTGTCAAGGTAGTCTCTCTCTCGGATTCCTGCTTGGATGCCCTGGTTTTTCCCCGGTCTCCTGGTCCTAAGCAGTCCCTGGGTTCCAAACCGTCTGTGAAGGTCCGAGAGGCCCGGAACGTTTTTCGACCTTCACCACACTCACGTCCCCTCCCCTGTGGTCTTTCTTGCCTCTCCTTCTTTCAGATGCCCTGCTGTAGGGATTAGCGGAAGCAGTGACCACCAATCCTAATCCCTGCTTTCCTTACCACTCCACCAGAGGGTGCTGTTCTGCTGGCTGCAATCCACTCACTCTCCTGCAGAAAGATACAAAAGACAAAAGATAATGAAGTTAGGAAGGTCAAAAGCCACCCAGGAACTCAACTGCACCAAGGATGGGGGCAGTCCAGGACTTTGCCCGCAAAGTCGACGTGTTCCAACCTTCACCATGGCCACTGCAACACAACGTGGGCATGTGCATGCACTCACACTCACACACGCACACTTCGAAACCAGGTAAGTCCCTGAGAACAGGACCCTTAATGAAGCACCCAGGGAGGAGAAGTACGGACGTGAAGAAAGCAGGGAACCCCCCTCCGAGCCGCTTCACAACACTCCGTGTCCTGACTGAGCTCATTATGGGCACAGCCGAACAGGGACATGACACACCTGAGGAAACTGCTGAATCACTGAAAACCCATACACTTCCACATGCACACACACACCCACTCTCCCTCTGAGTTGGCTCCCCACAGTGCGAACGGCTGACTGCCCATTAACCTCTACCCATTTAGCATGGCACTACATGGCTTCGGGAAACAAACGCCTCAATATGTCAGATTTTGACCAGAAGTGCACCGTGATGGTGCACAATTAGTGGAGCAAGCTCTAATGGGTAAATCGGCAGGGTTTCTCTCTCGGGGTCTCGTATCAGCTTCCCAGAGTTTTATTGTACTGTCGGTCTCTCTCTCTCTCTCTCTCTCTCTGAGTCTCGTATCAGCTTCCCAGAGTTTTATTGTACTGTCGGTCTCTCTCTCTCTCTCTGAGTCTCGTATCAGCTTCCCAGAGTTTTATTGTACTGTTGGTCTCTCTCTCTCTCTGAGTCTCGTATCAGCTTCCCAGAGTTTTATTGTACTGTCGGTTTCTCTCTCTCTCTCTGAGTCTCGTATCAGCTTCCCAGAGTTTTATTGTACTGTCGGTTTCTCTCTCTCTCTCTGAGTCTCGTATCAGCTTCCCAGAGTTTTATTGTACTGTCGGTCTCTCTCTCTCGGAGTCTCGTGAAATTACTCTAATTGGCTGAACAAAAATAAAAAATCTCTTGTGGAGATCTTTTGTAGAAACAGAATCTGTATGGAAGTCAATCAATTACCAAGCCATTATTACTTACAGGAGCCTAAAGACCCTTTACAGCAGAGCTGTCAGAGATCACAAAGCCTTTTTTAGAGAACGGGATTACAGTAAAGTTCCCAGGCAGGGTCAACGTTATGCACATACCCCCATAGGAAATAGACCCTAACCTTAATCCCCACATAAATACCAACAAAAAGCCTCCAACACAGTCGTTTCCCAGACCTTTATGTCCGTCCTCCCGCGTAAAAACAGCTTCAGTACACTAAGCTGTCAAAAATTTACATACAAACAAATATATCTTCAATCCCCCCCCCCCTCCCTTTTCCCTAGACTGGTTTTGGCATTTTGACAGGGCATTCATCGCCACGACAACCTCAAAAGACACTGGAAAGAGTCGCCCACCCAGCCTAGGGGGTAAACCTAGCATGTGCCATTAGCAGGCTATAAGTGCCCCCCTTTGCTGTCACTCGCAGCCAGTGACAATAGTTTAATCGGCCTCGCTTGTTCAATCAACAAGGTAATCTTACTGTAGTCAATGCTACAAAATCGAATGTGTCATTCAAGGGTGATTCCCATATCTAACACACCCCCCCCCCCCCCCCTCCACGCACGTGTTTGTAAGTTACTAGTTTTACATCAACAAAGGATATAAAATGTTTTGAAGTAAATAAATGAACATGTCCCCTATTTCCCCCTATTTACAGGAGTGGAATATAGGAATAAAACCTAGATGCACCCTATTAATGAAGATGCTCAGGCAGAGGTAGAGTTATAGGATAGGAACACAGATTTAAATCACAAAACACTGACCTACGAACCGTTCTGTCGCACGCAAAACACACAACGTGTATAATAACCTATCAATTGCCAGACATCCATTTTACAGCACATATTTTTGTTTCCTTCCTAGATACTCAGGACCAAAAAAATAAATAAAAGGCATAAATAACCAATTGGAGCATTCGACTTCACAAACCATGTATCAAACAGAGAACATCCTGTAAATCTTAACCACTCACCTCGACACTCAGAGGACGAACAGGTTTTTAAACTTGATTATACCTGTATATCTTAAGCGATATATAGAGAATCCCAGGTTCTGGAGGAAGCTTCTGCAAATCACTTTTAGAGCAGTTGCTTTTAAGGTCCATTTGACAATTTCACTCGGTTGCTTGGCGATACGCTGGGCTCGGTTATGCGTCTCCATTCTGGCTGGAGATTAGATATTAACCAGTGATTGTCAGCTGTGATTACTGTTTTTTTTACATGCTACACATGGAGCCTCTCAATCTTATATTACAGCTAATATACAGAGTATTTGTCAGAAAGGGGATAGGGTGGGAACAGGAACAGGGGATAGGGTGGGAACAGGGGATAGGGTGGGAACAGGAACAGGGGATAGGGTGGGAACAGGAACAGGGGATAAGGTGGGAACAGGAAC
>JAOVYW010000036.1:6404848-6422994 GCA_025775045.1 Hiodon tergisus | reverse complement strand
GGAACAGGGGATAGGGTGGGAACAGGAACAGGGGATAGGGTGGGAACAGGAACAGGGGATAAGGTGGGAACAGGAACAGGGGATAGGGTGGGAACAGGAACAGGGGATAGGGTGGGAACAGGAACAGGGGATAGGGTGGGAACAGGAACAGGGGATAAGGTGGGAACAGGAACCCTTTTGGGTCCTTAGGATTACGGTAGCCATCTTGCCTAGGCATGAGTTCTCTCTTAGTGCGTCGTGAGTAAGAAACAGCCCAGTGGGAAAAGTAAAGGCACAGACCCTTTACCCACCCGCGCAGCACAGCACAGCACAGCACAGCACAGCTCAAGGCTGGTGACTTGGAGGTCCAGAGGTGAGGTGGTGGGGTTTTGGTGGGCGTGAAAGACGCAGCAAAGAAGTGAAGCTGCTTTGTGTCACCTCCGCTGCCACCCTCTCTGCCTGTGAAACACGGAGAGGGAGCAGGGTCTTCCATCCCTGTCTGCCTAGAGAGGGCAGAGACAATGAAGGGGCAAAAGCCCTGTTCCTCATTCTAAGAAAGTGAGAGTGAGAGAAAGAGTGAGAGACAGAGTGAGAGTGAGAGGGTGAATACAGAGCCTCTGTGTCTCCAGCATTGCAAGATACACCCCCCCCCCCCCCACTCTCACACACACACACACACACGGCTCCGACCTGACAAAGCTTCCCTCTGTGTGTGTTAATTGAGACGCGCGGTTAGGGTGAATAAACAGGGAGGTCTGAAAAGACAGTAACAATAGGGAACCCGGAGTCTTAAGAATGAAGAAATTGTTGTGTGTGTGCGTCTGCTTGGTGTGTGCGCGAGATGATAGAACAGGGTGAGCGGTCAACTGTGGAATCTGTGAAGGCAAACATTTTCCTAGGATCTTTCTTTTCAAAATCCAATAGAAACCCCTCCTACTCAGCAGACAACCACCGCACTTTAGCCAGCCTTCCTGTTGAATTCTGAAGTCTTCCCATCATTTTGCAGAAAGCCTTTGTGCTGGTCCATTTTTATTCTACAAACAAATAAAATAAACATTTTTCTCATTTTCATCTGAATGTCTTTCTTTGGTCTCTCAGCAGAGGTACACTCTCCGCAGGTCGAGCCGAGGACCTGCCTGTGTCACAGCAGGGCCAATCGGATATATTCAACCAGCTCTCTTTTGGGCCTGTCCCCGTGGCAACAAACCTTAACCTTAACTAAACTCAACAACTTCACAGCTTGCATATCAAAGAACAAGACAAACCATGTCCATCAAATTATTTAGGTCTCAACATTGACAGATGCGACTGCATACAGCTTAAGGAGAAATATAAATCACTCCAGCAGCTAAGCCAGAATCCAGAATGGGCCTTTAATGAAAAGATTATAACCATGTGTTTTATTCGTTTTGTTATCAGACTCAATCAGCAGCGGGCGGTTGAATCTCATTTAGCAATTTTTCTCAAACAGACGTGGTTTTCCTTAGGAAATACGTTGCTCAACTGTCCGGACCAAAAAAAAAACCACGTCGTACCTTTAGGCTACAAGTCGTCTTTACCCGTATATTTTTGCAAAGCATAGTGTAAATTGTATTGTGTGTTATCTTCTTTGTACCTTCTTGCAATACTCGTCAACAGGGCATGGTAGATCTGTATCTGTTATTGCACGTTAACCCCTAAACTACGGCATTTTGTACGTCGATCTGCATAACAGCGTCAGCTAAAAGACTAAAATGTAAATATTCGGGATTATTATCGGCCCGGTTTTTCTACGCTGATGTAAGGACCTGACACGACTGTTCTACAATGCCGTAGAGATAATGGGCTGTTTACAAATATTGCTCCAGGTAATCACCCTCGGGAACATCCCCACACGCTTTGCCCTTGTCTTACCACTTTAGCGGGGAGGGCAAGGTTAACGTATGCCCCTACCGTCAATGCTGCAAACTAACGTAGGGAACTTGACGTCGTAAAACTTGTTAAAGCCACCGGAACGCTCAACATTGCCTGGGAAGTGACAGGGGTTAACTCAGAATCGCCCCCATTTGGCTGTGTTCTCCCAGCTACAGATTTGATATGTGTAACCTAAGAGCGAAGTCGCGGAGTTTCCGATACGTCAATGTGACGGGACGAGACATTTGTAAGAAGTAACCTCCCGACTTCTACATTAGATAGATGGGACGACGTCCTTCGGCCAGTGGGGATCCCGCTCGTGTTGTGTTGTGTCGGGCCTCACGCAATCTCGATGGTACTAGGACATACACTTTTAAGGACGGGATAGATATAGTGTGAACGCGAAGTATGTTGGGGGGAAAAAAGATAATACCAGTAAGTCCACTTTATTCCCCCCAAGCCAATGATTTCTATATAGTGAACATTTGTCATGGTCTGGAGTTCTAGTTTGACGCTGTTAGCCGGTGTTTATATATTGAGAATAAAACCGCCGCTTCGTTCCGCTAATAAAACATAAACTACAGTTAAAAAAAAGCTTCTACCCCTCTCTCTCTTGTCCTCACCATCCCAGAACCAGCCAAGCAGGTGTTTATCACAAAAGTTTTCTTCATTTAGCACTTGGATGACACTCTCTTAGGGAAGAATGAATGGAAAGTGAATATAATTCCTCATTAGAACATGTTTGCTTCCTGTTGAACACATTTTTATTCCATTCTAAATTTAAAAATTGTTATTATTATTTTTTAACTCTCAAATGCAACTTACATTACATTTTTACACTTCAGCCAAATGATCACTGCTACAATTTCTATTATATGGGGGGGGGGGTCCTTTCATCATGTTATATATTTATTTATTTATTTATTATCTCCTGTGAATATCAACAGTGAAAAGCTTGTATTTACAGGGAATTTACTGCACCGTATCCTTAACAGCAGTTTGGAGCCACAAATAACCAAATAGTATCCCTAGTGTGACACCAACTGTGGCTCTGGAGTGAACACTGTATCCAGCCAGGCAACCAGCACCCAGTGGCGACGCCAGGCAACCCAGAAGAAATCGAATGGGAAGTTGCCACCCACCCTCCTTCCAGTTCACAAATAAACAACAATGGTGCAGATTTTTATGGTCCTCAGAACTCCAGCTCCCCAGTTACTACACTGGAAATGGAATGCACGGGAATGTACTAACCCAACAGTTTGGGGGGGGGGTTGATGGTGAGAGAAATCCCTTTGGACTTTAAACACAAACTCAGCCCTGTCCTAGTAATGTGCAAAGAAAACCCCTTACTCGCTGGAAAATGTGTGCTGCCAGAAAAGGTTAGAAATGTCAAAATATGAATTATTGCTTGCATGAAAATGTATACATATTTCATAAGCCAGCAATAATTAATGTATATTTAATACATAAACATTGAGTCATTTTATTTTTCATCCTCTGGACATCCTTTTGAGGATACGTGCTGTATCGTGCTCTACGGAATTTGCCTAATTTATAGTATTGGAGTAGTGAACACCCAGGGAAAGGGCGGGGGGGTTGGGTTCACGCGGCGACTATGATTTGGGCTTTAATGAACAACAGAAAAAAGCAATTTCCGCTGTATTGTGTCTAATTCATTTTCCCTGTCACTTCAAAGCAGCTTTCATCCCTGGAATAGAATTGGACTCTAAATGTTTTTTTTTTTTTTTCCCTTCTTGTATTTGTTTTGTTTTTACTTTGATTAAAGGGTCTTCAAAGGCCATAAAAACTGTTCATTGGCCCCATGTCTTCATTCCCCTGGCATACACAGGCGTCAATTATATGACACAATGGTCTTGCAGAATATTTACTGCACGTAATTCACAGATATCCCTTTCCTCCATTCAGTCCTGAACACATCCCACCCGTGAGGAGCAAGCGACGGCAGAGACACCCTGAAGTCTCTCTCGCTGCTGTTATTCATCCCTTTACAGGTGTCCATTATAGGGCGCCACATATGGGACTCCTGGAAACAACATTCGCACTGCCAAACATCACAAAGTTGAGGGAGGTGACCTCCCACTGGGAGAGGAACGTGGCACAGCTCAGCACCTCTAAAACGGTTCTGAATCACTTCTGCTCACTTAATATCATTTTAATATAATGTAATATTTCTATTTGCACATCAACCCGGAGGAAAAGGAGCCAAACTAGCCCAGATCCAGGGGCGAACCTAGCACAACGCATCATTGTTTTGGTACAATCATGTTCACTCATTGAGGTCTGCTTGATTTAGAAAAGCTTGAGTGGACCCCAGGGACAAAGACAGGGGTTGACAGTTTGCTGTTGCTATACAACACACTATGGTGTGACAAAATGAGTGCAAAAGATAATTGGGGGGAGGGGGGTTGAATCCAAAAAATTGATAGGTTCTATTATTCAATAATGGACATGTTCATGGGGGGTATATTAGTTTAGCCAATACCCTAAAGCAAACTACATGAGTTTTATACCTTGTTATAGGGTAAAACAACAGTAGTGTCTCTCCCCAGAGTTGAACCTGCAGCCTACTGGTTGATAAAACTGACAGCTTTACCACAGCTTCACCACCTGTTGCCCCTCCCTACAAAGAGGCAGGCACGAGGAGAAACGTTTCTCCACATCACCTGTCCCCAATGTCTATACCTTAAACTGGGTGCCAAACATATGGTTAATCCGTTTATATGCCGCAGGACATAAATCAACGCCGTTACATAAGAGCTTGCCCTTCGGTTCGGGCTACAAGGGCCCAGGATGTCACACTAAGACACTGAGAGTAATCTGAGAGATCGGTACCAGCTGCGGGGCGACAGTGGGGGCAGTTTTCAGTTAGTGCCTTTCTAGCTTTAGCTAAATATTTGGCGCATGATTAAATCATAAAATTATTCAGTGTGACAGTGTCTAATTTTCGTTTGACATGATAAAACAGTATATTTGGAACCCACACTGGATTACTGTAAATTTATTTTTTTAGTAGGGTTTTACGTACCACTATAAACAGTGGTCCCCTACACACCCAACTAGACAGTCTATATGGAAAAAAAAACATTTAGTTTGATCTGGTATCCAAATATTGCACTTTCTAAAAAAAGTTTTTAAAATTTAAATTACTACTCGCAAAAATTTTTTTTGCAAATGTAAACTACTGCTAGTAATACGTTTTAATATCAAGGTGGTAATCTTAATGTATGTGTTCATGCAAATGTTTGCGACTGTAAATACTTACAAATGTGTTTCCTAAAAAAATACACACAATTTAACTTTTAAGAAGACATCGATTTGGCATTCATAATGCTGTCTCACACAAAGTCTGCTCCATACCCCGCATTTCCGACAAAACCCTCGCCCTTTTGAGGGTAACCGGAGCATAATAACCCTTCAAACTACTGGGTGGCGTATACCCATTCAATAAACATTCTTGCTAAATAGAAGCAGATGACATAATGCCAACACTTATTCTGGTTGTGGTTGCTGTGGACCGCGTACACCTGAAACCGACAGCTTTAGACCCTAATAATAAATAAGAAAATTATCATAGCGATGATTTACAAATCTGCGTAGAATCACTCCTTCAGCTGGTTCATAACTTAGAGAAGGATGCCGGCTTCTTCCTTGTATTTCTATCAATACCTACCATCACGTTACAAATATGGCCATATTCTCAGCGGTCTCCAAAACCACGGAGTGTACTTTTAACCATGCTGCCAAACGCGTAACATCATAAGGTAAGGAGCAACCATTTTTCCAGGATTGAGGTGATTGCCCACTTGATTACCTTGTGCGTTATGAAAAGCACGTCAGGCAGATTTAAACTCTGAAAGCTAACCACGAACTACACTGGATTCTTTAAAAAAAACCGAAACGATGACCCACACACTTACCTTCCTGGGATTCATGCACGCGCCGTTTGAATAACCAAACTGCAATTCAGCTCGATCGCTATCCTTTTTCATGTGAATGAACGGGTATAGCTGCCTCCTCCACCTCTGGACAAGCTCATTTGCTGCAATTGTGTTTGACGCCTCTCAGATGGCCATCGCCGGTGCCTTTGCTAACTGACAAGCGCATTGGCATATCACGGAATTAAGAGGGCTGGACTCATGAGCCTATTAAGTCAACAGGAAACACAAAGAACATGAAAGACTCCTGGGCAATTTGGATGTTACTTACAGTTCGAAAATGTTTGGGAATGCGTTCATTTGGTTTGAGCAAAATTATAGATATCAAGTTAAATTATTTTATTTAAATTTTTGTCACATGGCACGAGTCAGAAATAAAACGTAAACGTAATATATAAACACCATATATGACGACACAAACAAAATCTTCTTTCAAAATCATTTGCGTGGCAGTTTCCGTAAAATTGTGTGTGGTCTGTGGCTCTGATATCACGCGAACCACTTATATCCTAGAATGTCTGCCAGCAAGACTGATCTCGCTACATAAACCTGGGAGCATCGTGATTGGATGTGACGCCATTACTAAAAACCCTTTAAAGGATAGTTATACAGGCAGCTGAGTTGCGGTCGTGCGGATGTCTGCTGGTTAACCATTAATTGAAGTGGATTATTTATAGTTTTGTATACCAACCATGGATCCATTTAATGTATATACAGAAGATGTCCACTAGATTGAAGGATTGATTTGTTGTGAAATTTTTGGCAACCAGTGATTTAGGCCTGGATGATTATGAATATAATGCATTTCAGTTAAACCAGTAGTACTTGTTTCAATTAGTTTAATGATGCATAACATTTGGAACCAATTCGTCGTTTTCTATAGATATTCTGTCGCCCAGAACAACCAGTCAACGAGCATGGGGAAGTTGCTTTGTCGACGCCTCAGATCCGAATCGGTTTGAATATGCGCGTAGGTCCGTTGACATACCCAGCTGTTCTTTCCATTGTCTTGGCCATTCCCACCGTTCACCCTGCCTGGAACACCGGAGCTATCCATGGTGCTGCATTGTCATGTTGCAGCCAAAGACACAATCGTTGGTTCATGATTCTCACCAACTGAAACGACTCAATAATAACGAGCGTGACCTGGAGTGACGCGCAGGTTGTGCATTCTGTATGGACGATTGTTAGCTTTTCCAAGGTTTTTATGGTCTACGCAGAAATAACTATGACTACTCAACCGGATGGTAGGAAACGTTCGCTTTAGTTTACGTATTTTATTTTATATATATATATATAAAAAAATAAAATAATGCTAGTCACTGCCGCCTGTAATAAAAACGTGTTTCAAGTAGGAATTCTGAGTTAATACATGGTAATATTAGACCGTGCAGATTCCAGATAATTGCTGTGCTTCAATTGTTCATTACTGAATGGTATATATTCATAACATCAACATAATTAGGATGTTATGCTTTAGCTGGGTTAGCATATTAGCAGCCAATTGCAAGTAAGCCCTCACTAAATTAGGCTCAGTCCAGGCGCAGTAAATAAGAGGCCATTCTTGAACGGGCCTGGCTTGATTGAAAATTGAAAACAAACAAAAAGAATGGCCGATTACACAACCATGGCTTGTTTTGAGTAAACTAAACTATAACTACTTCAGTAAATTCCCAGGTGATTAAATGGGTATTCAACCAGTATGTCCCTGCTGTGAGGTGTTCATTAGGCAAGATACCTGGATTCTTAAAGAGGATTTCAGGTGATATCAGTGTTTTATTATATCATAGAATGTCACCACAAAGAAAACAATTTTCTACTTAAAGGTACATCTATACACTTTTACATGTAAACTGTGGAATCCTTTTGCAAATGAACTACTTTTACATTTTAACTTCATCATGTTTTCATTTAATTTGTGTTTTGCAAGCTTATCCTGCATTTTATCCATTTCTCATAAATTTTTTACTTTGATAAATAAAAAAAAGGGTGCATGTTCGCTTTGTTCAGAAAGGGGTGATTAATCCAAAGCGGTGGTTCTCAATCCTGGTTCGGGGGGCCCACGGCATGCAGTATATCAGTTAAATCCTTTAATCAACTAATTATTGCCCTCCTTGAGCCAAGTTAGTCTTTTCTCCGAACATGAAAGTTGGTTATTGGGTGGTTATTTAAAGAGAGATCTCTTTGTTGATGCTCCCACGGCAGAATGATTGGTAAACCACCCCTTTAAAGCAGAACTGGTGGATCCAAATGACCCAATATCTTAAGCAGAAGGTTTTTTCTATCCAAAACACTTTCAAATTTATCCCGTGTTTCTTATTTATATTTTTCTAAGCACGTGGACAACCCGCAACATGTTTACAACCAGGTTTTAACGTTTCGACTCAATCAAGCGATTTTAGAAGTGGGATAGTTATCCTGGTATTTTAACTATATGTACTCAGAACTTTCACCAGCAATTATAAAGAAATGAAATTTTCAATTTATTGATCATAGCATTCTTTTTTATTGCTTTGTACAAAACAGAATAACCCATATAACAATAATCTATAACGCAACTATGACTTCTGGGGAAGTGAAAACCAGAGGGGAAAAAACTATATTAGTGATGTAGTTTTTAAAAACTAGTTTTTTTCAAGTTGATAAATAAATGATTTGTCAAAAAGTTGTCAGATGTTTGTGTTGTGTGGCATTTTCCAGCTTCCAATCCTCCAACTCTGTAATCAACCATATTATATCCTAAATGAACTAACGACACCCCTTGGAGTGTAAACCAGATAAAAGAAACAATTGTTTTTCAAACTGACAGAACGTAGAAATTGTTTTGGGGCCAGACTGAGTCCAGTCTTCATTTTATATTGTCTCAAAGGGCTCCCTGAGAAGTTCCAGGTAGCGTCATGCTTCAGAAATTCAGAAGTTCAAAACAAGCAACTGGACCATGAAACATAAGATAGCCATAAAATGTTAAAATGGAGAAAGGGATTTAAAGTATTTGGTCAGTAAGCTATTTAAAAAAAAAAAAAATTCCAAGTTTGTTTTTCCTGCTAAAGTTGTTCAAGAGATTGAGAGGGAGAAAAACCTGGTTTCTCGATAAATTATTTTTTGAATTGTGCGTCAGGATTCTTGTTCCTTCAGGCTAGAGAAAAAGAGAGGGTGGGGGGGTTGAACTCGGCCACCACTGCATCTTTCTCATACTTCCACTGTCTGCACCTCGGCAATCTCCACTTGGCCCTCCAAATGAACCTCAGAGTCCGACACCAGCTGTTCACCTTCGACTGTCACCTGCTCCACCTGGATCTCCACCTGCGGCCCTCCAGCCTGCCCCACCCCAGAGATCTGTAGTCCTTCCTCGTTCACCTCCTCCTTGCACATTCTGACAATTTCCTCTTCCCCTGGCAGGGGCTTCTCTTCCAGTTCCTCCTCCTCCTCCTCCATCACCACGGCCTCCTCCACGTGCTCCACGTCCAAGGGCTCCACAGTCACGTGCTCCACCCGCAGGCCGTCGTCCAACATTCCGGTCCCCTCCGCCTCCATCACCTCCTCTTCCTCCCCCTCCTCCTCCTCCTCCTCCTCCTCCTCGACAGCGCCTGCGGCAGTGGCGGGCTCGGCAATCACCACCTCCTCCGACACCGCCACTTTGTCCTGGATGCCGTGGAGGTCGCGCAGGTGTGAGCGCAAGTCCCGTGGCTGAGTGAACCACAGGTCGCACAAAGTGCAGTGGTTTGGCTTCTCCCCAGTGTGGATCACAAGGTGGTCCTTGAACTGGTCCCAGCTGTTGAAGACGCTGCTGCAAACCTGAGGGAACAAAGAGGGTTCGGTCTGTAGATGCAGAAGCACTGGCACGCAAAAAGCCTGATGGGTTTCTCCCGGGCGGCTCAGTCGGGAAGGGTGCTCGTCTCCAGCACACACCAAAGTCCTGTGATCGACACACGCCATTTGCCGATTGTGACTGGGAGAGCACCGCGGAGGCACACAGAGTGCCGTCAGGGCTGGGGTGGATTAAATCGACTCACGATTTATGGCAACATATAAAACAAACCAGCCGAGTGCTCTCCTCGCTGCCTCAGACAGACAGACAGAGAGAGAGAGAGGTTAACCCAGTGGGGCGGGGGGCGTGTCCATACCTGACACTCGTAGAGCTTCTTTCGGCCCTTCTTGGCCCCGCAGCCGTTCTGACAGGCAGCCATGTGACACTTGAGTGTGCTGTTCCTGGCAAAGCGCTCGTGGCAATCGGGACACTCAAAGGGCTTTTCACCTACAGGAAACACCCATTTTATTGAGGAACTTGAGACTAATTTCAGCAGCCAAGTTAGCTGAAATAAGTATTTAGCCATCGCAATATTTTGGCACAGTGCTGAACGCTAACTATGGGATCATCCCGAGTTAGTAAGCTACTTGCAGCTTGAGAGAGATAAAAAAAATTAAAAAATGACATTAGCCCCGCCCACCCAGCACCTTGCCCCGCAGAAGCCTCGCCCCGCTGAGCGCCCCACCTGTGTGCTTGCGCAGATGCTCCTTGAAGTGGCCAAAGTGGTCGAACTGCTTGTCACAGTACTCGCAGACATGCACCTTCTTGTTCGGACGGTGGCGGCGCGACTGCTCCTCCGCCTCGAAGTGGCAGCTGTTGAGGTGCTGCCTGAGGGCGCCCTCGCGGGCGTAGGCCTTGCCGCAGTGACGGCAGGCAAAGGGCTTGTCCGAGCTGGCCGCGTGCGACCGCATGTGCTGCTTCAGGTGGTAGAAGAGCTTGAAGGAGCGCGCGCACTTGTCGCAGCGAAACATGTTGTCCAGCTGTGAGATCTGCACCTCCACCACCTCGATGCCCTCCAGCGCCTTGGGGGCCACTATGCTCTCCTCCTGCAGGATCACCTCTCCGCCACCACCTTTGGTCACCAAATGGAGTGCTGGCTCCCCCTGCTGGTACTTGCTAGTGATGTCTGCCAGAAGGGCCAGGGCGGAGTCGTCCGAGGAGCCATCAGTGCCAGCACCGTGGGCGTTCTTCGCTGCATCCACAACCACTTCCTCCAGACTGGCCTCCACCTCGATGGGGCCCTCGGCAATCTCCACCTCGATCTCCACCGGCTCCGTCTCAACTGAGGGCAGGGACTCTGTGATCACGTTGGAGGTCTCGGCAATCCTCCTTTTCTTAGCTTTGCCCTTCCCCGTTAGCCCCGAGGCCGCAGCGTCGGAAGCCCCACCGTTCATCCTGGGGAAAAAGACACACCCTTCTGCTCAGGTAGAGTGACCTCACTATCTGAATTGGTCTTCAGATAAAAGGTTTATTTTATGCTTCTGTGAACTCTTAGAATGCAAACGGTATTGCTTTAGGGTTGTGGCTACACGCCGGAAACAGAAAGTGCTGGAAACAGACGTCAAAGATCGGTTGCGAATCCAGCCATTTTCACGCCTCACGATAACATTAACAATATGATAACAAGGCGGCTCTGCCTAGGGCACAGCGACAGCCAGGAGGACACAGCTGCTAAGCACCAGCGAGTGCCGGTACCTGTTGTTTAGGGCTTTGATGGCCTCCTGCATCTGAAGGTATTCTGCGGCTTTCCAGACGTCGTTGACCTCATCGTGGCCACTGACCAGCAGCCTGGCTGTGTAGGTGAACTCCATCAGGTGGCGGAAAGCAGAGTTGCTGACACCTGAAAAAGGTGAATAATTAAGTGAATATATATTTTAAATCAATTATTTTGGTATGAGAAAAACCAGTTTCGACCTATAAAAAACAAACTATCAGGACAGAAAACTCTATTATTACCAATATTAATATTGAAATACTTTTTATTATACTGTATAATGAATAATATCCATTTAGAACTTGTCGCCAAGAGTGAGAAGGAATAATGATTAGCACTGATACAATCAAACACAGACGGCACACCTACCCTCTATCTCCACAAGCGGCTCCAGGGTGAAATCCTGGAAGAACTTGTGAAAAAACTGACTGCAGGCCGCCAGGACCGCTTTGTGGGCCCTAAACTGGTAACCTAAAGATCAGAACACATTGTCTTTCAGTGTGCGCTACAGTCATGCAACCACCACTGAGCTTGAATCCAGCTCATGTGATTAGCCAATTGTGACCAGGGGGGTTAAATTGGGAGGGCTTGTCTCGGCTTGTTGCTAACGAACATCTCCAGCAGTACAGTCAAGAAGGACGTGCCTAGTTGTCCTCACCCTCCCTGTGTGTAGTGGTGGGAGATGCATTAGCACAATTGGCGATTCCAAATTTGCAACCTTCCAAAACAACCTTGACCGGTATCCAAGCTTTTTTCACTTGGTACAAAATAATACGTAACTTTTGTGGTGGTTGTCAGAGCTGCTGTGCGTCATCTGTAAATGGTACATTTCATTACTAGGGAATTACACAAGCAAATTCTCTGAAGGCATCAGTGTCATGTTGACATTATTCAGGTAATGCAGCTCATCGGAGGCAGGTTGAGGTACCTGAGAGAACACATAGATTGAGGAGAAAGCCATGTGTTAGAGCAAGGTACCTTACACCTTGTTCACAGAGATCCCAACCCTAAAGGAGCTGTTTTATCACCTTAAATGTTCAGCAGAGGCCCCTTGTTAACCATGGGCAGTTTAAATCCAAGCAATTAGAGAATCTAAGGCAGGAAGTGCTATGAAACCGATGTTAATATCCATATTATGATATCATTATTTACTTTGGGTTTTTTTTTTATTTAAACCACAGCTTGTTAAAGCCTGTTGAAATGTTTTACCTTTCTTATTTAAATTCACAGACAATGTTTTCCTGGAGAAGGATGCCCATGCACCATAGGCCCAAAATAGTTGTTTTTAAAAACCCAGCATGCTGACCAGAAGGACAAGGTTTTAAATACAGGATGGAACACTACTACGGTTCCCTTCACTCTAGCATTTTTTTACCGATGTAACCCACTCACATGTCCCTTTTTAAACTATGTTACCATAGCACATAACTTAAAAGTAGCTTTTTCTAGGGTACAGATGTAGGACGCAAGCCCATAACCCTCTACTTCAAAAAGACAGTGGCCCAAACAGCTGCCCCACCCAGTTTAAGGAAATCAGAAATCCCAAACTGTAATCGGAGTCAGCAGCCGTCTGTAACAACATTTTCACTAAGACAACGGAAGGACGAGGGCCACCTACCATCCACGATGAGGGTGATATCAGTAAACTGGTCGAGTTGCCTCTGCTCGTTGAGCTTGTCCAACATGACCTTGTAGTGGGCCGGGAATTCATTCCCACATTCAACTTCTCCATCATCTGACATGATTCAGCCCTTCACCTGAAAATACAACACAGGGGCAAAAGGGGTGAATTTAAAAAAAAAGTTTACAGTTGAATAGATTCAATTGCAGTTATATATATATATATATATATATATATATATATATACACACACACACACACACACACACACACACACATCAGGGCTTTCAAAGTTAACGCGTGCGATTAATTTCAAATGCTTAACCGCGCTTGTTTTTCAACCGACTGCTTGAGTTTAGATATAGCTTTGCTGATTATGTAAGCCTGAATGATAGAGAGAGCTGCTAAAGGGCTTTTAAACGGCCAGTTTAACTCTTACAATTGGATAAAAGCAAAGTTTTTTGCAGCTACTGTAAGGGTGAATGTGTGTATCACCGAAGTACGTCGAGTCTGAAGTATCATTTCCAAGCAAAACACAGACTTGACGCCGGCAGCAGTAGTGAGAGGACAGCAGCAGCCTATTCTTTTAGAGTTCGTGCGCAGGAGGCAAATTGACAAGTCAACGAGCAGCAAGCTAACAAACGCAATAGCGAACTTTCTGATACAGAATATTCTGTTTATATCCATTACAATAAAACGCAGTATGCCTTTATTATAACACACGGCTTTTAAAATTGTTTATTTAGGGCCAAATTTGAGCACATTCAAAAAGTGCGATTAATCGCGATTAACTACAGAAAATTGCACGATTAACGCGATAAATTGTTTTAATCGTTTGACATATATTTATATACACACACACAGTATAAAACTTATTAGAACACAGGACTCCATGAAAACTACCCAAGGACATTGGCCCGCTGTAATCGTCTCAAACCAGCAATTAGCCTAGTACTAAAAACTTTTTCTGGGCTTCGATTGTTTGACTGAATGCAGCACAGAAAAGCTTGCTATTAATGTCAATAATAGCAGGTCGTTAAGTCATTTATGTTAACTTCACTTCAATAAGCGAACAAGTCAGCGGTTTTGACAGCGCCACACGTGCTACCGACAAACCATATTTTTTACAGGCATTTAAAGACATCCAATCACTAAGAGCAACAACCCGTCAATCAGAATTGCTAACCAATATCAGTTTCTTTGAGTAACTGCCATTCGGCGAAAGAGGCAGGAGAATTTCCAATCATACTGCACACAGCAAAAATACACATATCAAATAGACCAATTACACATTAGTAGGCGGTCTAAGTGAGCAGCGCGCTATCGAGGGCTCACTGCGGAAGGCCTTTACAAACCTTTAGAGACATACAATAAAACAATCTACTGAACAATAGTCGGTAGACATACAAATTAAAATAAATTAGAATTGCGATATATTTGCTGACGTCGGTAGTTATATGTTGAAGCGTATCACTATTAATTCCGAGTAGGCCTGTAGGCGCTCTATCCATTTGTTGTTTAACCATCGCCATTACGTCATCAAATCGCGCATTAAAATCCACTTTTTTATCAGACATATTGCTAATTAAACTCGTCTTACTTAAAAATAAAATATTTAACACGACATTAACCCCACCTTAAGTAAGGTTCCGTTGCTTTATCCAGAAATTTTTGAGTCTGTAGCTCCCCCAGCTCTCCCTGTGCTGCTGTTCTCTCGTTCCTCGAAAAAGGGCGGTCGCTTTTCGAACGGGCCTCAGATTCCCAGCAGCCAGTGCAATGTCTGTGAGAAACTACGCTGATTGGTAGCGTTGCCGGGCAACTGTAACGGAACGAACCAAAATGGGTTGTGGGCTCAGCAGTTCGGGATACACGCATTGCAGTACCGTCTATTGATCATAGTGAGCTTGCTACCATCTTAACTTGCGTACAGATATTCTCTTGATATACAACATATACAAGAGAGTTGTTATTTTAGAACACAAAGAAATAGGTTATTTAGGTCAAGCTAATAGAAGTAGGGTTGTAATGCAATTTTTGTCTACCTTCATTTAATTATTTAAGTTATATTTGTTGACGTATTTGTTGCAAGTACTAATCTAACGCGTAAGCTAAAAAATGTTACTTGTATAGCTATTCAAGCTTGTTTTGATTGAATTAAATATTATTTAACATTTCTGGGAAATGTACATTTAAAAAGACACTGTTGTGAGTTTGTCCATCAGCATTATGCAAAAATCGCCCCTGTGTATACCTTAAACTAACCAATCATATGACATTCTTTAGCATGTCAATGCTTCGTGATTTGCAGATGCCTTTGCCACACATATAGGTAATAAATCAGTCATAACCCCTGACAATAATGATATAATCGAACAATACAGTTATGTCTACGCAAAAAAAAAGAGATTAATGACAAAAATTGGTTTATAGAACGCTGTCAAAAGTTTAATTGTTATGTGTTTAGTGGTTTGATGGTAATTTCTATTTTCACGCTTCCCCTGTTCCATTATGTAAAGATTCTAGAGAAAATGTGTGACTTATCACAAACCTCCTCTGAGAAACTCCTGTCTGACAAGCAGTTTTTTTTTAAATAAACGCCTCGACTGGGCAAATTAAAAGAGTAAGTTAAATATTCACAGAGATCAGGTGGTATGATCGAGTTTGGGATGAGACGGTGAAACAGTAGCTTGAAGACAGGGCTGTGTCCGGCGTGTGGCCTTATAGTCGGTCTGGGGTCTTGGGTGTAATATTTTACCCGAATGTGAAAAGGCAGCTATCCCGAGACAATGCAAACGTGTGCGTTTATATATGTATAACGGCACTGCTCTCGTACCCTCAGGGAAAAAAAACTTATCCCTAATTGCTTCAGGAAATTCCTCCAACGGTTAAACATCTGCTAAATAAGCGAACAATAATGCAACACCAGTTTTGTGCTAATATGATTTTTACCAATTACCTAGTGAAAAGTCTCGGCTTTATACTTGGTTTATACAACGGTTGTCTATGGCTAGACTGACTAGGGAATTATCGTCGCATGTCTGCTGAGAAGATCGCCCTCGACCCCTTTGACGGAAAGTGTATATCTGAACACTAAAGCTACCAGATCGGAAGTGCGTTGCATTACTCACTTCGCACCAACCACAGGAATTTGATAGCTGCGAACAGCACTCACTGCAACCAAGGAGCTTGACAATGAAAGATAATTCCATGACTAAGGGCGGAACTGAACATATGTGATACAGAACGGGTCTGTGCATTGGCGGATTGTTTCCTGACTGGTCACCTGTTCAAGTTAATCGAGCCGCACCGGAGATACGACGCAGTCACAAGTCCACATAATCATTTGAGATTTGGCGATATGGACTTACGGAGCAAAGTAACGTCATTGTCGAAGCACCAGGTGGAATTTAAACCCCGCTGTTAGGTACAGTGTAGGAAGTGCTGCGTTTTCGTAACCTGACTCTTGTACTGGCTTGCAGAAGTTCACTATAATTTAACCTGACACCCTTTGTGAACCAGTGCTGCACATTGTTTCTCCTTCTGGAGCATTCGAAGGATAAGTTTGCTAAGAGCATAATAAAGCATGCATTCTTATGCATACACCAGTGTGGTCTCAATGTATTTAATATTTCAGAATATTTGTGTGTTCCGAGTATAATTTACCGCCTGCTTCGAGGGCTGGTAAATGTTGTCTTAGGACCCCTTGCTAGAGGATAAGAACATGAGACGGTGCCAAAAAAGTTTTTGAGAAGATTGCTTCTAGTCGTCAACTAAAGTGTGAAATACAATTAATTTAGTTTAACCCCGTCAAGTTTTTTTTTTGACGGACGGGGGATAAAATAGTTGTAGGGCATATTTCAAAAGGGATAGTACGAGTGTTTTCTCAGTTTTCAGCTTCCTGTTTAAGTTTTCTTTGTGCTGACCAATCATTTTATTAAAGTTTCCCCAAAAGTACACGGATATGATACGGTTTGAACTTTGTCCCATATTCGACTCTGGAAAAACAAGTCAAGTATAAATAGGAGGGAGAGCAAAGACTGCTTGTTATTGTGAAGAAGAAACTCAGCAGGACAGATCAGGACTAAGGGAACGCATTCTTACGACATTGTACGTAAGCATTTTCGTCTACTAATTTCCGTTCAGACATTTCTTTCACTTCTTAAGCTTTGCCTACTAATCCAGCTTCAGATAAACAAAAGATATAGAAAACTAACTAATTTCTTAAAATGCATTTTTGATTAGATTTTTTGTAATGGTGCTTAATGATTAGCTTTACATTGTTTTTGTAATAGTGCAAACACATCAAACATGTTTGATAGAATGTTTCAGTGACAAGTCTGTGACGGGAACAAAACGCACATTTGGACAGCACAAATGTTTTAAAGATAATATTATCTTAGAGGATATTTGTGGTTTAAATGTTTTTTTTACAGTTATTTAAGTGAAGAATTGTACCGATTGATCTTAAGATATAGAATGTCAGTAAACTTATATATGTATGTATGTATGTATACAAAGAGCAATTTTCTTGCTAAATTACCAATGTTTGTCTGAACTTGTTGGCCTGTTTTCAGCTGAGAGGCCCTGCCGTGCGAAGTAATGTGGACAGGGCTCAGCCTTGTTCTGGCCCTCTGCCTGCTTCCTAAAGGGGGCTGGGCGGAGGGCGAGGACGAGGGGAGTCGCTGTAAGCAGCCCCCGCACTGGAGCATAGGGGAGGTGGAGCCCATGAAGAACACCACGGGGACGGTGAGCGTGGTGGCGCTGCTCACGGCCAGCTGATCGTTCTGCATGATGCAGGCGTCCAGGTACAAGGGGCGGGGATGAGCGGCTGATCCAGCATGCGCGTGCCTAATCAACACGTGACCCATCAAACAGCCGTATGGTTTAGTTGTGCTGACCATGCGTGTTGACTGCTAAGTATGTATACTGATCCAGGGCCTTTACCTTTAATGTATTCATTTATTCACATCCACCGAAATAATGAAGCGCCTCCCTTTGTTGCACAATAGCAGTGTCATGCTCCACATTACACCTCCACGCCTTCCATTATCTAACCCAGTAATGCACACAGTATTTCAATTAGCCTTCTCAAAACCAGCATTCAATCAATCAATCAATCAATTTTATTTTTATACAGCGCTTTTCACATGTTGCCATGTCACAAAGACGCTTTAC
>JAOVYW010000036.1:6363416-6395269 GCA_025775045.1 Hiodon tergisus | reverse complement strand
ACACATAAACCCACACCCACCCTTGCCCCCCCCCCCCCCCCATATACTCAAGACTCCTTAAATTCCAAATCCTTAGCACTCACCACAAAGATGAATTTCGAGAATGTATTCACAAAACGTTACATATTGGAAGACCCTCACTCAAGGTTTTCTACCTGGAGTGCCAGTGTTGTAGATAATGAGGCATCCATGGTGAGTTTTTTAACACTGAAAATCTCATTTTTTTAACACATTTGGCTGCCTCCTTTGAAGGAGCAAAATTGATTGGATTACAAATAGGTTTCCGCAGGATGAGACAGGGGTTTTCCTGGGACAACTGGGTTGACTCCCCGCTAACCTTTGGCTCATCCCCTCCATTTTGCTCAGTACCAACCGGCAATGTGGATGTTCTTCAGTGGGAGACAGTCAGAATGTGTTCGGACCCCCACAAGAGTGAAGAGTTGATAATACATTGTGAACATTGTGTACACTCCAAACTCACTTCATGGAGAGAACTATTGGATGAACAAATGAATAATTTAATCGTTTTAAATAATTTAATTTAAATTAGAATACAAAAGGATTACTAGTATTTACTTAGATGACCTAGGTATTTATACTAGGTGTAAAATATATAGAATAAACTTTATATTCAAACAGATATTATAAGCATTCAAATAGTAATAATTTAAAAAAATAGAAATAATTCAGTGTAAAAACCAAAACCTATTTTGTTCACATGTGAGAAGGGTTTAAAATTGATACACACTCCCATAGGAATATTCCTTTAAGACCAAAAAGAAGGTCTTATCTCATTTGGTTTTCTTTGTCTCATTCTCTGATATAAATAGGAAATTCTGTAAACTGTTTTTACACTAGTACTACATTATCCACAGCAACTTACAGGGCTTGCCAACAATCACCATCCAATCAGCACGCTATTCCATCGGCTCGCCATCCAATCGGCACGTCATCCCATCGGCTTGCCATCCAATCGGCACGCCATCCAATCGGCTTGCCATCCAATCGGCACGTCATTCCATTGAATCGCCATCCAATCGGCTCACCATCCAATCGGCAGGTCATTCAATCGGCTTGCCATCCAATCGGCTCGCCATCCAATCGGCACGTCATCCCAGAGGCTTGCCATCCAATCGGCTTGCCATCCAATCGGCACGTCATTCCATCGGCTCGCCATCCAATTGAGTCGCCATCCAATCGGCACGTCATCCCATCGGCTTGCCATCCAATGGGCACGCCATCCAATCGGCACGTCATTCCATCGGCACATCATTCCATCGGCTCACCATCCAATCGGCACGTCATTCCATTGAATCACCATCCAATCGGCTCGCCATCCAATCGGCAGGTCATTCAATCGGCTTGCCATCCAATGGGCACGCCATCCAATGGGCACGCCATCCAATCGCCTCGCCATCCAATCGGCACGTCATTCCATCAGCACGTCATTCCATCGGCTCACCATCCATTTGGCACGTCATTCCATTGAATCGCCATCCAATCGGCAGGTCATTCAATCGGCTTGCCATCCAATCGGCTCGCCATCCAATCGGCACGTCATTCCCTCGGCGCCCCATTCCATCGGCTCGACATCCAACCAGCACGCATCTCATTGGCTCGACATTTAGAAGATCGTGGGACTTTAAAAAGAACCAACCAGGTTTTCACGCCATGTTTAACACGTTACAGACAATCCCACAGGCGATATTCGAATCAGCAGAAGTCAGACACTGTTACAGTTTCTGCATTGCCCTTTTATTATTGCTAAATGTTTTGACCTGGCAGAGTTCCTGGAGAAGCATGGGTATGGTACAGAGGAGTGGGGGATAAGGCAGCCTAGGTCTGTCTGACTGGCTTTCCTAAGACAATACAATTTGGGGTGGCGGGTTATGAGTGACCGCAAACCAGACTGGCAGGAGAAGACAATTTCAAACAACTTTTTCCAATTGGTGGGTGCTTTTGATGTGATTAGACTGAAAGGGATTTCTCAAACATGTTAGTTTCACTTTAGGAGCTCTCTGATGGTAGCAACTACAGTCTTGTCATAAATACTGATCTTTGCCAGGTTTAATCTTGGAGCAAAAAAAGCAGGTTGTTTCCAGCCTTTACTTACATCTATGGCAAAAGAAAGCCTTTGTATTCTGAGATCTGTTAGTCCCATTTGTTTGCTTATTGCACAAAGATGGCCTGTCAATCAAACAGCCAATAATTATTTCTAACCATTGACATTTCAGGAAATGAACCTTAATTAATCTGTGCATACGGTCCAACAGCAGTACTACACCTGAGGTTCAAACCTTTGACCCTTTGGTCCCATTCGCTTCACCAGCTGTCCAAAGTTGTTTTGTTGATGCTGCATATCCCTAGCAGAGAAACTTTATGCACCAGGCTTGAAGTGTTTTGGTTTGGGACTCTGAGAAAACACCCAGCACAGACTGGCTCCAGAGCCATCTGAGACTAAAAAAGGGATTTTCACAGGGATTACAGTTCTAAAAAGTATAGCTGTTGTTTACCCAGTCCATTTTACACCTTGTAGACTGAGAACAGTGTGATGACAGCTGCACAGTGTGCGTTCCTTCTAACAAGGAACTAAGAGGCCTAAAAAATCTAACTAGAAATTACCATTTTTCCCCAGTGTTTATATTTTGAGTGTTTTTTATATATGAGAGTTAGCTGATCACGGATCGGTATTAAGAGCGACAATTTACCAATAAGCAGTGGCTAACTATGATTCCATTTTAAAGTTGACCTCAGTCGCACACAAAGGGAAAATTTTTTCTCATACAACAGAGATGAAGCATGGGAAGCCAACACGGAGATTGCATAGCCTTTTTTTTTTTTGATAGTACGGCAACATGCTGTCGGCCAAAAAGTAGAAGTGACAGAGCACTTTTAATTTGACTTCCATGTCTAATGCCATGTCTAATGCCATGGTATTGACTGTAAGACACCCCCTCCCATATCACCCCGCCTCCCAAAAAAAAGACAGAGATAAGCACAGTGCTCTGTGCAGACAAGATAACACTGCAGAGCTGCAGATGGATCCGGCCACCTCCCGTTGCAACCCAATGCCATGCCACAGGGGCCAGACAATGGGGTCGCAGCAACGGAAGGGAATGAGTGCACCTACATGTGTGTGTACATATATGTGAGAGCATGTGCGTCTGTGCTTGACAGTGTACATGCACGGCCCTGCTCCAGACTCTCAAGGGTTTAGTGTAAGCAGCAGTTTGGGGTAGGGTTAGGGTTAGAACTGCAGGGCTGTAGGTCTGAACTCTTGGTGGGTGTTTTCTTTTAAACAGATTCCATAACACTTAAGTTATTGCACCTATAAAAAGGCCTGGGACACAAAGTGGGGTGGGGGGGTTGAGAAGGGTAATGGAATGAGTCAGCGTGCACGTGATAAAACATGAATAAGGAGATCTGAAAGGAGATGCTTGGGAGAAAGAGGGCTTAGGGGACAGAGTGGGGAGAAGGAGATGAAAGAAGAGGAACGAGAGAAGGAGATCTGAAAGGAGAGGAACAGGAGAAGGAGAGGAACAGGAGACGGAGAGCTGAAAGGAGAGGAACAGGAGAAGGGGAGCTGAAAGGAGAGGAACAGAAGAAGGAGAGGAACAGAAGGAGAGGAACAGGAGAAGGAGAGGAACAGGAGAAGGAGAGGAACAGAAGAAGGAGAACTGAAAGGAGAGGAATGGGAGAATGAGATCTGAAAGGAGAGGAACAGGAGAAGGAGAGGAACAGAAGAAGGAGAAGAACAGGAGACGGAGATCCGAAAGGAGAGGAACAGAAGGAGAGCTGAGAGGGGAGACTGGGGAGAAGGAGATCCGAGAGGAGAGGAACGAGAGAAGGAGAGCTGAAAGGAGAGGAACAGAAGGAGAGCGGAAAGGAGAAGAACAGAAGGAGAGCGGAGAGGGGAGACTGGGGAGAAGATGTGAAAATACAACAGAGCAGGAGGGAATTGGCTGCTAAATCTGTCTGAGCGTCTGAATCAGTGCACTCATGTGTCTGCTGCCTTCTTTAGCCATCCCCCCACTTCTGCAGGGTTCAATACTGAAACTTGACCCGCTGCGCTTTCCTAAGGCGTGCTCAAGTAAACAGCCATCCAGAGGAAACGAGGGGACAGACACTAAGATGGACACCTATGGTTGTTTTGTTTTTAATTAAAAAAACAAATGTTGCTTCTGTTACTAAACAGCCAAAACTGATTCTAATTATACATCCATCATTTATCTAGACTCGTTAACTGACAAGGCCGATCAGGCCTGGTGTATCTCTTAAGAGGCACTTAGGGCTGTGCTATAAATTACTACCAGTCTGATACTTTATTGGTAACCAAACCCAGACCCTTGAAAATGTAAGGGGTCGTCTACAAATGCTCCTCCCTCAGGCTTTGAAGGAGATTTTTCTTTTTTCCCCCCGGCAATGTGTTCACATCAAACAGTCTCTTCCATTGGATCCTCCAGAAGCTATCAAGAGACTGTAAACTGCATACACTGAGACAATAAATAAATCTAATATGTTTTGCTGTTGGTTTCTGAAAACAACAGCAATACAAAAACTGAGCCATCGGTTTTATTAATGCGTGCCTTGCGTTCTAGACCAATCCCTGTCGGATTAATAAACGTCCTTGACGGATAATTCACATACCATTTACGTGCAGCACCATTTTTATGGTTTTTATCCATATATGGATGCTTTGTCACGTACGTTATGTATGTTACATGTTTACCTTTTTTGACCTGAAATCTCAATGGAACCCTTCCTCGATCAGGTCAAATAACAGCTTAAAAATAACATTCTGTAAAAGGGGGCAGTCCCAGCTGAAGCCAGAGGCAGATGTGGGAGGGGTGAGCCATCAGCTCCCCCGAGCACGTCTGTACTCGATGTCCTTGATTTCACAGCCGCTGTCCCGGGACAGGAGGGGGGCACAGAACGTAAATAAACATGAAACTGTAGGACACTCGTGTCGCCTGACGAATAACAAAAACGATTAGCCACACGTTATGTTCAGATCCTTTACAACGTAATTAAATGTGGCCATTGTTAGCAGACAGAAGGTGCATTTCTTCAAGAGATTTCATCGTCATGTCTTCTTTCTCTCCTTTTTACCCCCGTTACTTCATACCTTCGTTCGCAGGTTTCCTCATTCATACACTCATTTCCTCATTCGTTCACTGGTTTCCTCATTCATTCACTCATTTCCTCATTCGTTCACTGGTTTCTTCACTCGTTCACTCATTTCCTCATTCGTTCACTGGTTTCTTCACTCGTCAGTTTAGTCAATGTCAATACAAGTCAACGGAGTAATTTTGTTCATGAGAGTTAATGTGGTCAATATTACCCCCCAGGGGGAAAAGAGGGAGCCCAGCTTTATCCTCCCATGAGACCCCAGCCCCCCCCCGGATACACAAAGATAGTTTTGTGCTCAGATGTCAGATGCACTGAATTTGTTAACGGGTGTTGAGCTGTCAGAGTATTTCTTATGCTAAGAAGCACACCGAGCAGGTTATATTAGTATGGATACTAATAACGATTTTGAAACATTGTATTTCATACCTAAAAGTAGTAGACAAAATAACCTTGAGCCTCTTAAAAATTTTACTAACCAAATTATTTAAATCTCTTTTTTTTCAGAATTGCTATGTGTCTGTGGCCTGTTCTGACTAATCGTTAAGCTGTAATTGACGCGTGCAAAGAATCAGCACCAAGGACAGCTCCGATCCAGACAGTTTCTGTAGAGGTCATTTTGTCGACGACAAGCACATCCTCGGTAGATGGGTGTCTTTGACATTAAAGGGCATATGTTATTTTCGTTCTATTGTTACCCTATCGAAGATCCGTTCGATAATTCCATTAAAATAATAGTAAATGAACTTCAGCGTAAAGACTTGCGTTCGTTAAAAGGGGACCCAGCTTTCACTCTGCCAGCAGTTTTCATTTTTCAGCAACTAATGTACATCTTTAGCCTCTCCTCCACACACACACACACACACACACACACACACACACACACACACACACACACACACACACACACACACACACACACACAATATCTTACCCTGAAATAGCAGAAAGATTCTGGTGTGCGGTTCGTGCCATCTCGCAGCCTTTGGTTCGAGTTTTGTGCATTTCGGATCGCAGAGAGGGGCAGTCGACTGATATCTCACCAATGGAAATAACCAGTTCACGATATAGGGCCACAAGTGTATTGAACTCGTGGACAATCTGGGGGAAAACAAATGAACAATACGAATTTTATATTTAACGTCGCACCTTGTTTTTGAGTAAAATGTGACTTTTACGGATTGAACACATTCCGTATATTTCTAACGAATGTTCATTTGACAATGAATAACTATAATAGATAGCACCATAAAAGAACGTATAGAACACTATATCGATGTTTGTGTTTGAACGCTGTAATTTCGCCCTTAAGTAAATATTTAGTATTTTTGCTATGCACATAATTAAAAAATGGTCGATCAAAGCAGATGCGGAGACATCGACTACTGACGAGACCAGTATATTATGTTTGACGTAATGTGCGTTGGCAGTACTCGTTGTACCCTGTTAAAACGAGGCCCCGTTAAATATACATTTAAAGTCATTACGACAAGACTTCACTTCTGACAGGGCTTGCATCTCCTGAAGCTGCGTTATTTTTCTCCCAATGCCCATCACAGATTTTGTTTATGCAGACGTGTCTTTTTTTGGGGCGAATATACCAGGGCTCACTCACGCGGGCGCTTGTGCCAGCACCTGTGCATGTCCTGCAGACCAATCTATCCAGCGCATGTTATGAAAACTATATAATAATGTATAATTTATTGAAACAATCCAAAAAATACTCAACGTCGGCCATCGCATAAACCCAAGCTTTTTATTTTTTTTATTTTTTTAAATCCAGCACCGGATTTAATTTATTCAATTTACGACAGTGACGGGCACTAAACGTGTAAGTATTTATCTGGGTTCGCCCCATAAAATATTGAAGAATATATATTTTTCAAAAGGTGTCACTGATAAACCACTTACAAATCGCTTATAGCCTAATTAATAGAACCAGTATACGATTTGCTGCAGTTTTAAATATAGTGCACCTGCACGTGATTTGAATGGAAAAAGGTGGGATAGTACGCTGGCTACAGCGGAGAAAATAACAAAACCCGACCCGCGTCACCGATTGTACCCACCATCCTGCAGTGCTCCAGGACGCGCTGGGCTTTTCGGGCGCTTTCCGTGCTCTCTCTGCGCTCCGGATCCCTGTACGGAGGTTTGCCGATTTGAAAAATGTTCCCGGCGGTTCTGGGGCGGTTCTTGCGCCCATTCGGTGCAGAACTCATGCATACACACCCACTGATAAAACCTGCGCGTATATTGAACTGTAGGTTTGTTTCGTTTCGCTTTCTTTTAAAACGTATCGTTATGTTTTTGTTTTATCTGAGGCAACAACAGCAACAACGGAGTCGTACCCTACTGCTGAAGATATTTTCGCAGGCAACCTTTAGCGCGCAGAAGTGCCGGATGAGCGCTTGCGACTTCTTTCCGCATAGCTTCGACTGCAAGGCGAGTCACCTTCAGTTCAGCAGAAAGCCGATTGCAGCTGAAATGTACTGCTCACACACCGCCGTTCGTCCTTACGAGGGGCGCATTCAAAGACAATCGGATGCAGCCATTTCTTACAATTACGAGTTTCCATGAAGCACTGCATATACGCAATATTTCTTCATAGGACGAAAGAGCTAGAGCGTAACTTCGCCAACCGCTAGAAATACAAAGGTTTACACGGATCCTGACAAAAAAGACACGTCAATAAAACGAAATGTAATGAGTCGGACAAACGCGGAAAAAAAAGCTTGTGTCGGGTGCCATTGAGAATCCTCCCTCTCCTTACCAATCTTCTTCAAAGAATATCTCTAACCTTGGTAGGAACTGGAGACGCACAATAGCCGACAGCTTGACGTGGATAGCACTCATAAGACAGGAATACTAATGCGAACCATCAAACCAGACCCTCCGAGAGCGAAAACCTTCACCCAATGAAATGTTCAATAGCATAAATTATATTTTCCTCAGAGACTCAATTGTTGGAAATACAGCGCCAATGGAAGGTATACACAGCTATGGCGCAAACTATGGGTGGGCGCTGTATTATTTATATCTAAAGGGGTGTTTCGTTCCTGAGAACAGAAGCTGCAAAGCTTTCAATAAAAAGGATGACCCGCGACCACAATCGTCGAAATGCCGAATAAAGATAGTTACATTCCAATTTCGATCATTAAATATCTTTTTTTTTTGTGGGTCGGTTTCACTGTATTGGCAATGCTTACATGAAAAATCTAGGCGAAAAAATGTTACATTTAATAATGATAAATAATAGTAATGGTAATAATGATAATTATCGAAGGAAATTCTAAAGAGAAAAGCTATAATAATTGTAATGGCCCTGATAGGATTTGAACCCGCGACCTACTGGGTACAAGGCCAATAATACGACAAACAATATATTTTAATCATAAAAAACTATTTAATATTTTTATATATTTTTATGTACCCTAACATACTAAGAATTACTTGGTTTAGACGGTCAGTTCAGTCAAAGACATTTGTTCAGTAGGCCTACAGTAAACACTTCACGGTCCAAGATGCTTAGCCTTGTGATTTCCAAGATATTCTTGACAATATCGAAAGTATGTAGTAGAGTATGATTTGTGATGTAACTGAAGTTGTACTTACTATCCTTAGTTTTACTGATGTTTACGAGAAGTCCCGAAGAACCAGTTGGCGGGGCAGCAAGGTACTTCTATTTTAGTGGCGTTTAATTAGTATCTTCGGGTACTCAGTGGAATGGGATACTAGAGAAGCCAGTAAAACTTTATCAATATCAACTTTATTTGTAATACTTTAATAAATTGTTACATGGATTGTTTAAAAATGTCACTGCACCGGTGTAATAACATAATGCGATATAACATTTCGTTAGCATGTCAGTCGCGTCCGATTTCTCTATCGGTTTAAATCGCTGTTTTTAATTGTCATAATTCTCTATATTGATGTTCAGTTCGCTAACCAGACCTCGTGTCCGCCTAATATAATGGGTCAATAATGCTAACCTCTCCAGCTATGAATGTCGAATAATAGCATCCAAACAACTATGAAGTAGTTTTCACGTAGAAGCAGATGATTATGCACGTGGTAGTCCAAGTAATATACTGGAGCTAAATAGCTAAAAGTAATGGAAGATTATTTCTACAAGTGCTTTGCTCGTGCCGAAATTTGATTTATTGACTGGAAAGACCCGATTTCCTAGCATTGGCGCATTGATGGAAAATTTGAGTAAATGCTGTTGATAGCGAGTATAGATCTCTCTATTATTCAAAATAATCTTTGATTAATAGAAAACATTTTATTACATTCAGGTTTGCTACACTTTTGAAACAGTTCCAATATCTCAACTCTCTCTGTAGTTTTCGGTGGTCACTGTTTAAGTCCTTCGTTGTTTAGTACCGTTACAAAATGAAAGCATGTGGTTAATATCCTAAATAAACTGGGCGTCCATTGCGCCATGTATGGCAAGTAATCATATCAGACCCTATAATAAAAGCAAATATTTCAAGTTAATAAACAGAAGGATGATGTTATACTATTCGAGATATTTTATATTTGATGTTTATTAATACATTTAGTTCTAAAGGCAAAATTCATACATTGTAAATGCCCCATGAAACATTTACAATTAACATGGTAAAAATATGACTCAATAACATACATTTTAAGTTAAAAACTCTAGACACTGTAGAAAACCAAATGTTTCTATTTAGCCATTTCCCCCCCCCCCCCCTTCTCCTCGCCTCTTTCTTTCAGGCAATCATGAGTTTGATTTTGGCGTTGACCTCCATGAGGAATTGACTGCTCAGATTAACTTTCCCTGGTTTCTCAGCAACGTTTACGACAGGTTCACCTCCGAGACCCTGGCTCACGGGGCGGTGAGTGCAGTAGTGGAGCACCGCCAGCTGGCTGTGGGCAGAGCTGCAGGCCCATAGCGCCCAGCTTGTTGTGACCCTCACCCACACGGGGTGGTGGAATGACGGCCGGCTGGCAGTAGAGGCGCAGGGTGTGGACGTCGCGCTCGTGGGGGCATGACAGCGAGTACTGGGTCCTGGAGGTCAATGGTGTCCCTATCATCAGAGCGGGTCTGACTTCCGGTACTTTTCGAAAATCGACATTACGAGGAGCCACGACCGGACTTTTACGTATAGCGTGTATAAAATAGTCACTTCAAGAAATCTGAAAGAGGATGCTTCCATGAAGGAGATTGTGAACAAATACTGCAGCTGTGTGCGGGTATGTTTTGAGTTTTGTCTTGAATTGAATCATTTATATTTTGGATTAAGTTGCTTAGCAGACGTTCATATCCACTCCACATTACAATTTCACATTTTACCCATTTATACAGCTAGAGTATTTTAATAAATTAAAATTGAGAATATGTTAAGGTGTAGCGGGACTTGAACCAGCAAACTTTGACCGGATAATTGTATAATGTTTATAAATGCTTAAATGTTAGCATATCTCTCACGAACACATATGGAACGTTCTGGATGCTTACATTATGGAAATGTGTTGTTGGTGTCATGTATGCTTTATCTTAGGTACATCCATTGTAGAGCTTCTGTAAGTTGCTTTTAAAATAATAATAGAAATAAAAAACACCACTCACAGCATATGCCTAAAGAGGTCCTCTGCCACATGGAAGTAGACGTAGACGCACGTCTTCAGATCTGAGTGCAGTCTTGGAAACCTGGTCACCAATGCCATGCTGGAAGCCACACATGTGAAGTGGCCATCTTGAACTCAGACAAATATGATTCTACACTATATCCAACACACCATTTTAAACCTTGTCCCTGCCGATCTCTGTAACTTTCGGTTGACAAGCCCATTTCAGTAAGAATATGAACCGTCTTGCAGCAACGGTATTTGAAATCTTGGATAACAAAGGTTGTTTTTTTTCCCCCGCACCTTTACATTTGCAACATCTTATGAACTTAATCTGCAGAATTGTTGAAATGGCAGCAAGACAATTAGTGCGAAAACAGCATGGACAATATGTGGATTATCTCCCAAACTCCTTCCACAGACACGTTCGGACCGCTTCCACCCGGCCGGTCCGTTAACCATGCGCGACCTCATGCTCATTCTGCCCATAAACGACCCTGTGCTTGTAGTGGAAACCACAGGGCAGCAGCTTTATGCAGGCCTTGAGAATGGACTCAGTAATTACCCATCTTTAGACGGAAGGTATGTGCTTTATAGAGGCAGGACAACTGCATGTATTAACTGAACTTTTTAATTAAAAGACGGATCTATTAACATTGTGATTTGTTATTATTTTAATTAATTGAAAGTGTGCCCAGCTTTTAAAGATGAAGTGCCAAGTGGAGTTAATATAAAATGCTCATTGATATTTTCAAGGATACAAAGAAAACTCATGACTGAACATGTATCATTTAGATTCCCCCAGGTAGCTGTTGTTGAATTTGGCTTTGACCCCAGTGGGACCACCTGGACAGAGGGTCATTTCAGAGACAGTGAAGCTTCAAGGTCAGAGCCTGGATAGAAACAAAAAGTACTTAGTTGCTATGAAAGAATACCTTACAAAGGTACAGCAAGTCTTTTCCCCTCAGGCCTTTCAATGTGTTAGACTGCAGTGGCCCGTTTGACATTCTGGTTGTTCCTGAACACTGTTGCCTTGTGACCCCTCCCAGATGTTGTCAGTTTGGATGCTGCGAGCCCTCTCACACCACTCACGATTATAGTATTTGTGGCGGTTTTTGTGGATTTTGCAGAATGAGCACGATATTGAGAAATGGCCTGATAGATGCATGTAGCCACGGTCGGCAGTACGGTGGTTAAGGCACTGGACTTGTACCCGACAGCTTCAAAGCCCAATAGTGCCTATGTTGCTCTGCCGTTACAGAAGGTATTACACCTGAATTGCTTCAGTAATTATCCAGCTGTATGCTCAGTATGCTGCCCCCTTGATGTCCCTAGGGAAAAGACGGCTACACGATGTTCATGGACTGTCTGCAGACGTTCGACACCGAAGACTCAGATTCTCTCCACCGTCCTCATCAACCTCTTTGAGTATGGTAAGACCGTGCAGGGCCTGAAGACCTGCAGGTTCGGACACAGGATGCGCCTCATCCAGGTCTCCAGCAGTCCCTCTGTCTCCGGTGAGACTCCACTGATCTTGGACCATCCAGTAAGCAGCTGATAAACCTTTTGGCCAGGGATGTGGTATTTCAAAAGCTGAGGTTATTTTAAGGTAATGTAGATTTTTACCTGTCCAAATCATTTAATACTATTCCAAAATATCTCACTAAAAATAGTAAAACAATGTATGCACTCTGACGGCTGCTTTCGGAGCTCAAAGGTAATGAATATTTCATAATATTTGCTGTGTTGCTGCTAAAGTGTTGAGTGCTGTTAGGGAATCAATATTTAACTGTACTGACAGCCATCAAGAGAAACACAGGTGAAAATACGGAGGAGTCTGCGAGGGTGGTCATGATGCCCGGAGTCGAGGGCAGGATATTCCATGGCATACGTCAGTGCCAATCAGAGAGCTAGAGAGAGCCTCTCCATGTGCCCAGGGCAAAGGCAAACCTGCTAGGTGGCGGGGGAAATGGGCCTCAAGTTATTGTTTAACTAAAATTTTATAACTTTTTCTTTTAACCCTTTGAATTTTGTCACTGTTACAATATAATACCAAGGATGTTGTTTCCACCATCATTTTTCATTTCTGAGATTCATATTTAAATCATTCTTATTATTGTGTCTTTGTCTTGGTTTAGCCTTTACGGTAGGCCCAGTTACAGTAAACTGAGAAATCCTATTTTATCTTAACTTGCACAAACACAGGATTTGTTTCTTCACAGGAAACCGACTTAAAAAACTTCTCCACTTCCTTTAAACTAAAAGTATCTCAGTCTGGGGATGGGTCTTTTCACAGTCGTCGTGTCCTTATTGTCGGAGGGAGAAGGGAAATAGTTTAAGAGGTGCCATTCGTTATGTCACACACGACAGAACCACAAATAGCAGCAACCCTTGATGGAGAAAAAGACCTGGCCGGGGATAGCAATGAGATACTTGAGTGTACTCATTTACATGTACTTAACAGGCAACGAGCCAACCAACAAGAGTCTTTTCTAAGGCGATGCTGAAAGCGTTTACTAGGCGCGCTTCTAGGAGCTGATCTTTAGTATGGCAAGAAAGGATGCTCTTTGAAAAAAAGGTGGCTACTAATTCAAAAAGTTATAAGGTTAGTCAATCAGACTTTTTGTCAAATCAGAGGGAAAAGCTAATCACCAGGTCCAGGGCACTTAACATTTGGGGAAAGCATTTTTAAAGCCTTTATTTCATGGGCATAAACATATTAAACCACTCCACTTAAACATTGTGGCTGTTAAGCTTTGTTAGGGTGCTAACACTTTTTGTTTTTATTTGAATTTACATTTGCTTGCATCAGGCAGAAAATGTTACAGCCCCGTTATCGGCAATGGTTGTGCAAAGAAAAAAATAGAAGGTTGTTGTGTAATAGCACGTACCATATGTATAAAAATACATAAATATGGGGGTTTTAAAATTAAAAATATAGCTACTAATTAAAAAACTGACGCTGATTGCTCACATTTAAATGCATATAAGAATAAAGGCTGGATGATAAAATAATCCAGGTACTGCGGAATGACAAGAGAAAGGCTATGAAAACCAGGAGCAAGAATCCCCATGCCATTCGGAGAGTGTGACCAGGAGAGCACAGAAGTTGCACGCGATATTGGCAGAGCTTCTCTAACCCGCGTCTTCTACCGACTTCCTGGGAGCTTGCAGGCTAGCAGTAATGTTGAGCGGGACGTGCCTCTCATCCAGTTGCTGATGAACCTCTCAATGTAAGCTGCGTGGCCTACAGTGTGTAAAACAATGGGTGCCTTGAAAACTAATAGGATCAGAGGAGACCGATTGTAGTTCCTCATTCTCCCTTCGTTTAGTGTATGGAATTGTGGTGATAATTGGTGATTCCAAAAATATGGAGAAAATGACAGAATAATTGGTGATTCTCAATAATAAAAAAAGCTTTTGATTTTGATTACGTTGCTTTGATTTTTTTAAACTCAGCTGCTGTGAAGAGTTTTCCGATTTCTCTGTATCACTGTAATACAGTCAGGCCCACCAGGCAAGCCTCAGTTTGAATTTTTTTAAATTAAGTTTAAGTTAATGAAATCTTGAGGTGGACCAAGTTACAAAATAATATAATAATTCTTCATATAGGGATGATTTGATCAAAGTGCAAATCGATGTGTTTTTGAGCTTTTGAGAAAGAATATTATTAAATATAATTTTGAAGACATAACTCTATTTTTTCCCTTAAAAAAGAACAAGAAATAGTGGGGAAAAAACTGCAACTGCATTGCTTGAAAATTGGTATTGAAAGGCAAGGCCAAACAGAATGTTGAAAAGAAATGTTTTTTCCTGGCAAGTGTCGCACAAAATTCATTTCCCCAGGAAATGCAGTTTCCCCTGCATGTTGGCTGCATGTGTTTTGACGTTCAGAATAGTTTATAATCTTCTCAAGATATCAGGAAATGAATCAAAACCAGGAGAAATTCTCTGACCAGCATGAACACCTGTGTTCATAAACAAACATGTTACATGTCCATAAATGTCATCATTCACATTCCGATCTTCAATATTATGTTTCTAATGGCTGGACTGGACTTCAACCTTGTGCTGCCAGGGCAGGGTAAATCCAGTATATTAGACTGATGTAAGTATTTTTTCCCATAACTTCCTCCAATTGTTGCTACAACTCCAACCACCACATGCAGGTAGGGTGAAGAAGTATGATCAGGCTCCTCCAATACTAGTTGCCTATGAGCCACAAATCTCTTTTCCACACTGCATGCTAGACAGCCCACCAAAGAGGCCATTGTGCTCTCCCTGTCACAATTGGTTAATGACTTGAGCATTCCTCTCCCTGCGAGCACCTGGGAAACCAGTAGAGGAGCCATCCCAGCCCGGGTACTCTGTCAAAACTGTGCCGCCATTGTGCTCTTCCTGTCACAATTGGTTAATGACTTGAGTAGGATTCAAACAGGCAAACGCCAGCTCATATGGCTCAGTCTGTGCTCGGGCAAGTGCCTTTACTGACAGAGACACTCGGGAGGCTTCGATGTAGGTATTTTATGGATGTGACCAGTTTAAATGTAAGAAAAAGACAGGAGTGGTGAACTGTCTATTACGGGGGATAGGGGCAAAGCGCAAAGGCTTTCTAAAGCAGGAAAAGATGAGGCTACTACGGAGACAGTGGTGGAGAATTGAAGTACAGGTCCAGAAACATTGGGTGGAAACAATCCAACCTTGTGTGAATGTCCTCCACTGTTCGACCCCCAACAAATCCTCAAAGTGATCTTGCAATGTACCCTTTGACCCTAAACTGAATACCAACCCGAAGACACCAAGAATCAGAACCTACAAGATGGCTAAACAAAGGTCAGAGAACTTTCAACAAGGTTAGGGTCCACCAGCAGTTGTAAAAACCCATGACCTTCACACAAAGGGCTAATCCTGAAGCCATCACTGGTGGTCAGGGGCAAAGTCATTACCCAAACAATAACACTTAAAATTATAATTCTATCTTTAAAAAATTGAGTGATAGAAATAAAAAATAAGAAAAGATTAAAAGGTACTATCATGAACGTTTGAGCGGAGATTTGACCACTATTGAGGGTACTAAACATACCGTATAGGGGTATAGTCCTGGAGGAATGTGCTCAACGTTAATTGCGTCAGTTCAGTAATTATCAGTAAATGATAAAATCATGTAATTTGTGGCTGTTGTGATTGTGCATAACACATGGATCTCCACAGCTGGGTTCACCGTCAGCGAATAACAAGTTAAAATCTCACTTTTACGAAACAAAGACGTCCTGCTCAAACACATTATTCACTCCTCAGCGAGAGGCAAACTGTAAATTGGTTTTACTCACAAATTTTCCCCAACGACAGCTCCCCCTTGCCAAAAATCACATGGATAAAAAATAGATTCTGCACCTCACAAGTTTCCCCATGAAAAACAATAGATTTACTTACAATGTTGGAAAACAAATAAATTATATTTGGTTAGTAGAAATATAGACCCCTATACGCGTTTCCGTGAGACTACTTCCGGACTAATTTTTCTTATTTACCTCAATAATCGATTTGTAGAATACAGTATATAGTACTCCATACATTTAAATGTATGACAGGAATAACCGAATAAGCATAGTGATATCAGATTGTTAGCCGTATTTTACCAATTACCAGCTCCGGTGAGTTTTAGCTTAATTTTCTGAGTGTCTCGCCGGAGAAAGTCCCTAAGGACACGAAGCACGTGGGTTTTGTCTTTGTTGACGTCTCCGGGCCTCACACGTGGGAAAAACGCAGCAAGCAAGAACTAGAGCCCTGCACCTGACTAGAGCCCTGCACCAACTGAGACGCGGATCGGTTGTTTTCACCCGACCGAATGTAACTTCGTTCACGTGAGAAGGAATTATTAAGCAAAGTGGATTCTTTCTCATATTGCCACTCTGCCCTTGTGTTCCACTATCTCTGCTGGGGATTTAAGGGACGGACTGGCGCTCCTAGATAAAAAAAAAAGAAGGAAAAATAACGTCAAAGACCATGTGGAACCACAATTGCCCCTTTCTTTGACATTACTACGGTTTGTTAAAAGAGGTAACTCGTCGCCAGAGAACAGTGCGCCTGACTAGATGAAAGATGGACACGAGTTGTGGTTCTCTCTGGGATCGAAATCTTGCGGGACATAACGCAGGAGTGCAAAGATGCTGTAAATGAGCACTGTTCTCCCTCTGCTACCAGGCTTTCAGTCCAAAACCCGAGAAGGGGAAATAGAGGCTGTTCCCAAAATAAAATCAGAACACTTCAGGTGATAGTATTTAATTATTTTTATTTTAACTGTCTGCTAATTAAAATTTCCCAAACTTTTGAAACCCCCTCTATTCTGTGAAGAGTGATGGACATAGTGAAGATTTTTTGCTACTAGAGACCCTGACCTCCGGCACCGTTTTGGTGGGTTTTTTGTAGTTACCTCTGTCTAAGGAAGACAATGCCTCAGTCGTGAGGTCACATAAAAACACATCCATCTTACCAGCAACACACAATAACGACCCCCCCCCATCGGTCAGAAAGAAACACGCTGGTGAGTCTGGGTAGCAGGTGAGGCCTGGCTGATGTCTCTATTCTTTTCAGTGTCTCCCTAAGGTGGATGGCAGGATTTTCCCAGAGATGCCTGAAGTCATTTAAAGAGACATGGCTGGTGTTTTCACACTCATATATAAAGGGATTTAGGGGAGAAGATAAAAATAAATAAATAATATCATCATTTGCACTACATGGGCGATTTCTCTCTTGAGCTTATCTTCACAGGAAAGCCTGTGTCCCAGTTGTCATGAGCTGTGATTTAATTCCTCCCGAGAGGGTTCACAGTGCAGTTAAGGCAAACTTCCCTTGTTGTTCCACGGGATTTCAGCAGAATGCTAAAAAAGTAATGATGATAATGAAGTAAAACAGGAGGAAATCCTGTGTGATTTAGATTTTACATTTGGCCGACAGGGGTATCAAAGACTCTTCTTAAAGAGAGCTACACTAAGATATACATGGTCAGTGATTCTTTGTGGAACGGTCAGTAGAATAGTCAGTTAGAATGGTCAGTCAGTATTATTTTTATTTTTGTTTTTTAGCTATGAGAAATAAGCCTCACAGATAATTAAATGAATGTGGGCATGACCCTCATTTAAAAACCATTTGTATCCAGGTCAGATGTTCTGCTTATTCTCAAGATTACAACTCCCAAACATATTGGTGCGTTCTTCATCTTAACTGTTGACAGGAAAATGTCTCAATGGTGCTTCTACAATCCCCTTCCCCATGGTCACTGTTATCCATCCAAGCCTTACCTCTACCACTGCGAGAGAGGGGGAGAATGGGGATAAAACAGCACACAATGAAGAATCTACATAACAGTAGGTATGTGTCAATTGAAATGACAGGAAGGAGTGACAATCAATGAAAGGTTCAGAACGCTTACAGACAAATTACAGCACAGGTCACTGCAAGAGCGGACACACGGAGAAGGAACGAAGATCATAGGAACGCAAGTTTGAAGAAGTGAATTTTGAGTTAGCCTGTACCCAGCAGGAACTCAACGTAATTTCAATGTAGTTTTCGTCGTAGAAATCAAGTTAAAATTAGTCCATGCATGTATTTTCAGCGACTTGATCCGAAAATGTGCAGAATTCTCTTTAAATAAAGAGGTAATACAGTTAAATAAAGTAATTAGTTGCGTTGGCTCGTTGTGAACGAGTAAAATTAGTTGCTGGCCTTGGTCTTTAGCTCTGTCTTAATAAGACAGTTCCATTTGCAAACCCTATGACATTGACATCCAAAAACCAGAATTTTGCATTAAAGATGTCCATTTGAAACAAAAATTTAGCTGCAAAAAGTCCCTTAAATACTAAATATTTTGAATATTTAACAATGCATTATATTACTTTTCCTATTTAATTAAAATGGTAATTGCAAAAAGATACAACTGTATCTGTTAAATTATTTGGAGGTCCAGAAAAATTTGAATAGGAGTCTGATAAAGTAGTATATTATCAAACTGGGTTTTGCACACGTTGATATTTACAAACGATGTATGATAACATGGTCACGTAGTATAAATAAATCTCACAGCAAAAGAAATAATTAAGTATATTTGAATATGCTTGTTTTCATTTATTAGCGTCAAATCGGGCGGGTGCCTTTGCGAAAATAGAATTTGGTGCCCTCTGCTGGTAATAAAGGCTGGATTTCAAACGAATTACAATTCCATACTGATTTATATCAGTCACGTGGAACCAGATATTGGAGCACTTAATGGTGTATCCTATATTATCTCAACTTCTTACATACTTACTTGATGTACACTGACTTCTGAATTAGTAGAGTGTGTTCTGCATTTTAAAAAGCTGTTTTTCAGTAAATATAATGTAAAAGAATGAACGTCCCTTACTGGGATTGTACTGAGTAAATAAAAAAAAACGAAATGTGTCCTGTGAACAAAATAGCTAAAAAAGCCCCAAAGCTGGCAACAATATCTCCATGGAAGCAGTCGACGAGTGTAAGAACCAGAGGGATGCCTTGGTAGCTTCCTCCTGCATGGAACAATTTACACCTCCTCAGTCTCCCACAGGTACTAAGTCTGAGGACACATGGCCCTCTAATCTCCCTAAAGCTCTCCGTCACTGACGACATCACAGTGCCAGAGGAGGTCACCTACTTATAGACACAGGACTCTCCATTAACTTCCCTTATTCCCTCAGGCCTGCATGGCAGACCAGGCATTGCTCATCTGTCAGAGCACGTCAAAAGTGTTTTGCAGAGTCAAGCCTAAACCTGAAGATTGTGTGCTGCATTTAACAAGCTCTCAACTACGCGTCCCTTTTGACCCTACTGCATGTCACCCACACCTGGCATGCAGACCACACAAGGAACTCACAACTTGGAATTTAAACAAATGAAATGTTCCAGTAATGGACAGACGGGAACAGGGCGACATCTACACAGCTGTGTATCTTACCACTTATTTGTTAAGGATGGATGTTAAGACACCAGCTGGACATCAGCCCCTCACCTCTAAAAAGCCCAATCCATGCTAAAGGTTAGAGCCTGAGACCTGTAAAAACCCTTTCCTCCTCCTCCTTATGCCCATATCTCCCTCAGTAGGCTCCTAGCTGCTGTGGCATGGTCTTGTGAGATCACAGAGGTCCACCGAGAGGCCTTTAGCCAGCCGCAGCAGGGCTGTGCGACCAGCCGTTCTCTCCTGAGAGAACTAGATCAGCTGTGACAGTCATGCCAGGGCGGCGGCACCAGGCAGCAAGCGCAGCTGCAGTGAAGGCTTGGGCGGGCATTGAGATGCTCCTCGTCTGTCGCCAGGGTGATACGGCTGTTGCTTCCTGCCTCCCCTCTCTGCCTGCCAGGCAGGACAGATGGCCAAAGCACTGTGCCCTTGTGTGTACGTGGCTAGGTCTCACTCAGCAGATCTCGAAACTCCAGAAACAAAGCCCACACACGATGTGACTGGTGAGCAGAATCCCCGGCCTGGGCTGCAGGGGGCGGAGACGCTGACAACAAGAGAAACTTAAGGTGATAAAAGGGGAACGTGGCATTAGCAGATACTGATTAAACAGAGAGCTAATTCAATGAATATCGTTTTTTTTTTTTTAAATGCATGAATAATGTGCTTTTGTATGCAATGCCCAAATACGTCAGTATGTGGGCTTAAGAGAGAAAAATAATTAAAAATGAAATGGACAGTCAGTTCCCTATTTTCTTGCCTCTTCGTAAATACATTTTTAACAGTATACCATAATATAATGTGACAAACATATTAAAATTTTCCAATAATTGCAGGAAATAAAAGCAAAATAGATTATGCACTTTTTAAAACTTTTAATTAAGTCTGACATATTATATATTTCAATGTATTCTTTCTTTTGTCAAATATTGCGTGTCTTTTGAATAGGATACTTTTCACGCAAAATGTCTGACAATCAATCTGTCTGAAACAGTTTAATCCATTGTCAACCATTGAAAATCGGAAGACAGCGCGATGTTAAATAACGACGCAATTAATTAAATTTAATTAATTAATTTTTTAATATCTACAATTTTAACAACAAAACCTACAATCTTAAAAATCGAGAACACGAAACAGCAACACTTTTGGAACTTCATCGATTTTTCGATTAAGCGTTATCGGCATTCAGTATTATATTGATTCAGAAACACGAAATGGTTATATACTAACAGATAACAGTTTTTGTTAGCCACGGCGTTTTAGATCTCGTATGTATTTAAATGGAAAAAAAATATGTTCTATATAAACACTTCAGTTTTTTTTTTTTTTTTTAGATAATACAGGCTGATAAATGATAACGTTTAACTGATGAACATCAAAATGACTTCAAAGAGGGTCCTCGATTTTCTAGGACTTTGAAGTAGTTCGGTATCCGAGTTCGTAGATGTAGTTCGGTATCCGAGTTCGTAGAAGTAGTTCGGTATCCGAGTTCGTAGAAGTAGTTCGGTATCCGAGTACGTAGAAGTAGTTCGGTATCCGAGTACGTAGAAGTAGTTCGAGATTGAACTACTAGAAGAAGTAGCAAGATCGTAAAAAAAATTACGTGAATCCCATAAATCCATGAATGCATGCATTCATTGAGAGCAGTCAGATGTGTCTCTTGACTGAGGCAAACAGGAAAGAAAAAATATTTTATTTTTTTAATTGCCAATATGTATCTGATGACCCCATACAATATAAGGTAGGCTGTCCTTATGAAAAATTAAACAGATTTTATAATTGTGTCTTCTTTGAAATTCTTAATTATACATTATGGCCTGTTTATTTCTATGCAACAGATAAATATAACATTTCACTGTGTGGTAATGTTAGCCGGCTATTTTAGTGCATATTGTTTACAACGAGCCGCATTGCTCTATTGTCGCCCTAACTAAAAAGATGAACGTCGAGTTGTGCAGTTGTCTCAACAAGCGGGTACACATGGTTTAAAATTGGTGCGGTTTTTCTGAATAATAATAATGATGTTAAAATTAAGTGAAACACTTAGACTTTTCATATATTGCCGCGGAAAGGACATCGGGATGCTGCAGCCTACATGTGAAGGGGTCAACGTGTAGCGTCTGGTTTTGACCTCGGGGTGTCCAGGAATGTGTGATCTGTTAACAGATTACCACTGGAGGTCAGTATTTTACACAAATTTATAAGCAGCGGTTGGGTGACAATGTGACAAGGTGAATCATGATGTGTTAAATCCCTAAACGAATCCTTATAATACGGTATTCCGGAACTCGACTTTAATCCTGTATTTATATACCAAACGCCGCCAAAAAAAAAAATTTTTTGTTAATCCCAGCCACATAATTTAGATGAACTAGGGAAGGTGTTTCTGTGCGAGACACAATTGGACAACCCAGCATTTATGGAGTTTCGTTCCGTAAGACCCATAATTGGTGAGGGGGCTTTTCACTTTTTGATCTACTAGTCTATTAGACTAACGCGAAATCATATGTTCGTTTTCATTGTTCTGAACTTTTAGTTTCACTCCGCCGGCCGTGCAGGTGTCTGTTGTGATAAGATCCCTACTGTCACGCCAGATGGCAGCAGACACCCTCGGTGCGCGCGGAGCTGTCCGAAGTTCTGAACTCCAGATAGTTGGCGGCTGTCAGTGCTCGCAGCGCAAGAGAGAAGCAGAAGAGACAATTGTTCGGCTCCTTTCACACCCGCGGACAGCGTGCAACCGTGAAACCTTGAATACAACCAGTACCTCAATGATAATATTCTACGACGATGACATAACAATAATAGTAGTAGTAGTAGTAGAAGTAGAAATAGTACAGAAAAAAGCAATATTTATCATTTGTTTTCGTAGATTCCCCTTGGCATGATTATGTAGATTGTTAATTTAACAGATATAAAAACGGCTTTTGAAATAACAGTTTGAATTTACAAACCAGATAAAATATAACATAATCGACGCATCAAATGGAAGACGATACATTATATGGGTCACGAGGTTGTTTTATTTTTCAGTCAAAATACAAATTATTTAAAAAGAAAAGACTCAAACTCAGCCCGTCTCTGCAGTTTCAAGACAAATGAAAGGAAGATTTTGAATACGAACGGCGAAACTCTGCCGCGACCTCTCAGCCATCTGACGTACTTTCCATCGCTGGTATAAATGAATTCACTTCGTCACCAGGCGCCCCAATGATTCGCAGGAGTAGCACGATACCGCACCGTGTTGCCAAGACTGCAGATCGGCATGCGCCCTGTCCGTGATGGAGTAGTGCCGAACGCCGGTTTTGACTCGAGGGATTGAAACATTTGACATTCCTCTGTCCTGTCGAAAATGGAGAATACAAATAACACCACACGACTGGACGGTACCGACCAGTATAGAAACGTGACGGTGCTGGTCGAAGTGGCACTAAGTTACCAGATCGTCACCTCCTTGTTCCTCGGAGCGCTCATCCTCTGTGCCATATTTGGGAATACGTGCGTGGTCGCTGCCATCGCTCTGGAGAGATCCCTACAGAACGTGGCCAACTATTTGATCGGATCATTAGCCGTGACGGACCTTATGGTGTCGGTGCTAGTGCTTCCAATGGCGGCTCTTTATCAAGTCTTAAACAAGTGGACTCTCGGCCAGGTAACCTGTGACATTTTCATTTCCTTAGATGTGTTATGTTGCACATCTTCCATACTGCACTTGTGCGCAATTGCTTTGGACAGATACTGGGCGATAACCGATCCCATAGACTATGTAAACAAGAGGACTCCCAGACGAGCCGCTATCTTGATTAGCCTCACCTGGCTTATAGGGTTCTCAATATCCATCCCACCGATGCTGGGCTGGAGGAAGCCCGAGGACAGGGCTAACCCGGATGCCTGCACCATCAGTCAAGATCACGGTTACACTATTTATTCGACTTTCGGCGCTTTCTACATACCACTGGTTCTCATGCTGGTGCTTTACGGGAAGATATTCAAAGCGGCCAGGTTCCGAATTCGAAAAACGGTTAGAAAGCCCGAGAAAAAGAAAGTGGCCGACAAATGCTTGACAGTGTCGCCGGCAATCTTTCACAAGAAAACTAACGGAGAGACGAACAAAAACTGGAAGCGAAGTGTGGAACCCAAGCCGACCTTGTGCGTAAACGGCGCAATCCGACACGCGGATGACGGCGAACTGTTAGAGATCGTCGAGGTTAAAAACAACTCAAAAAATCACCTTCCTCTCCCGAACACTGCCCAGTCGGTCCCGTGTTTCGAGAACAGGAACGAAAAAAACACAGAAGCCAAGAGAAAAATGGCATTGGCACGAGAACGCAAAACGGTAAAGACGCTCGGAATCATCATGGGCACCTTCATTTTGTGTTGGTTGCCGTTTTTCATTGTAGCCCTGGTTCTGCCATTCTGTCGAGAGAACTGTTACATGCCGGAGTTGCTCGGGGCCGTGATAAATTGGCTGGGCTACTCCAATTCTCTTTTGAACCCGATCATATACGCGTACTTCAACAAAGACTTTCAAAGTGCTTTCAAGAAAATAATCAAATGCAAATTTCACAGACCATGACTTTATGTCCACCGTTTGCGCGGAAAAGGCTACTGGCTGTACGCCACGATTTTACGTTTACCACGTGCGTCCATCTTTTACTGACTGCGGGTTATCCGTGTGACTTCAGTCAATAATATACGCCACTCGATACCCTTTACTGTGGTAAACAAGTGAATTAAAGACTTTAATTAAATCTTCTCAAGTAAAGAAATGGACTGCCAACTTCACAGGTAACAAAAGGCACGGACCGGGACATGTATTAAGCTCTTTTATGTATCTCGTGTTCTGTCTGCAAGGCATAGTCGTATCTTCATGCAAAAACTGTGTGCTACGTTGTAATCACTCGATCTGGGACGTGAGAACTTCCGACTTATCCTTAACATTTGATCTGCTTAAGTAGAATTGAAACAATAAATAATCCACTTAATGCAACATATATGTGTGTAGTCCAGTTTTTAAGTTCTGCAGATATTTGGAATCTTTATTTCATGCAAAATCGTTTTCCCTGGGGAGAAAAAAAAAACAAAAAATAGTTCGCTTCCTGCTGCAAGTTTTCTTCAGATTAAACAAAAACCAAAAAACACTGGTGTTCTAAAAGTTCAATAGACACACACTGGAAAAGTTTTAAATCACTCAAATAGTGCACTTGATTTCTCGCTCCACGTCTTCTCTAGACGTAGCCTCTGGTAGACTGGAAACACAGAGAAATAAATAGTTCGGAAATCTAAATATCTCATTCTGACACATATAGTAACGGCGCTTAATCACGCATCGAACAGCTAGACAACAAGCGAGAAAAAAAGAAAAAAAGAGAAATGCTGAAATATTAACCAAAGGAATTTTCTCATTTTAACAGTCGCCTCAATCTTAAATTAAATTTGATTAAAATACTTTTCAGATAACCAGCAGCATACAGACAATTCCTACCTTTTCACCTGAGGCCTTAGTCAAGGACTGAGGACCATTTTTCTTTCGCAGTTGAGCACATTTAATCTATGTGTAAACAGCACTATTATTCAACACTACACTACAACAATACAAATATTTTATAAGTATTTAAACGCCACATTGGAAATATTTTATGGGTCAACACTGGAATGACGTTTAGGTAATCGAATGTAAGGACCAATCAATTATTCATTATGCCTCGAGCAAAATAATGACTCAATCAATTGCATCTATACTGCCACTCTATTAAGATTCTTCTTGTAGTTTGACATTGATTTTGTTCTCAGTGCTTAAGTCTGGAATTTTCAGGAAAGCACATGGTATAAATGCACTACATCTCTCTCTTTCTTTCTCTCACCCTCACTCACTCACAGAGAGAGAGAGAGAGAGGGAGAGAGCACTTTAAGCATTGATCATTTTCCTCGCTAACTCATTTAAAACTCAGTATAAAAATCTGTCAGAGTTAATAATGTCTAATCATTTGATATATTTGTAGCTGTAGCAATACACTTTAATGTTCTCTGATGGTTTATATAATGCTGCAAGGGTTTTTCTGGATAAATTCTTAGGAAACACTGGAAGAGTTTTGAATACCTTTGTATTGTAATTCTTTGCATGAACATGGTAAGTCCATTAGGGCAATACAATGTGCTGATTTTGATTTCACCATATGTTTTAGTTGTGTAATTGAACACGTTTGTTTTTTAGATGAGCAACTCCCTTCTCTTGGTGTCTCAGGTCCAAACCGGTGAAGTCATTTAGCCGGACAGTAACTTCCGGTCTGGAGCCAGAGACCCAGCAGGTAGATCCACACCAGCTACCCCTGTCAGAAGCTTGGCTCGTGGGCCATCGCCAGCCAAAGCTGAGGCACTGGAAGTACACCTGCAGTGTCCTCCTTCCTCGACAACAGGAGGACAGGTATGCCAGGGCCCTTAGAGGAGCATTTGGATGACCACCACTATCCTGGGGGCACCTTGCGTCTTCAGAGCTGCGTTGCTGTTGGCACGGCAACCATTTCAGATGTTCTCTGTTCACGGGGAGGGTGTTCATGAGGTTTTTTTGCGTGTGTGTGTGTGTGTGTGTGTGTGTGTGAGGCTACCAGGGACCGTGACTCTGCCAACTGCTGTCCAGGGGAGATTGTGTCTTGAAATGTGGGACTGGGACCCGTGTCTTTAACAGAACAGAGGTGACGCTCTGATGAAGCCTGGAGACAACACACCACATTTTCGATGCCATGTAGAACCACCCTGGGGAGCGGAGACCCCATGAATAAATGAACATGTGTGGTTGGGGGTGCATGTGCACCCAGTGGAGGGGTTCGCTGATGCGAATAAATGCCCCTGAGCGGACCAAACACCGGTCGGTCTGATTTCCTCATGACTGGTGCATTGACTCCAACATCCAAGGGAGAAGCAGTGCTCCTGTCTCACGAGCAGGACATTAACCACTGTGTGTGCGTTTCTTTTTCTGACCTCAGAAATTAGCATTGCATTTTCTCCAGTGAAATTCTGATAAAGACGGAACAGAAAGAGAGAAGCCTGTCTCTCCTGAAGCAGCATGAGACCTGACTCTGCCCTAATGGAAGCCTCAGTCCAGAAGATCTGGGGGTATCAGGTACTTCAAAGATGCCCTCCCCCACCACTCTCCCAACTCGCAGGCAGCTCTTGGAAATGGGTTAGAAATGCTGTGTGATGCTGAAGAAATCAAATGATGGAAAGCACTTGCAACGTCTGAGAGTTTCAAACAGGAAGATGGCACAGTCAGCTGCACGGTCTGAAAACGCCAAACCCGCATTCCTCGTAAACAGCGAGGGTCCGGAGATGGGTGGAAAGCCAGAAATCCTTTCGTGGGGTCATGGAAAAAAACCTTCTCTTTGATGATTTTCAGAGAGGTATTTGTTCTGATTTGGGTAGCTGTTCAAGTATTTCCACACATCTGTTATGTAACATTGTTCTGGATAGGCAGAATGCTATTTTACTTATGTAACATTGTTCTGGATAGGCCGAATGCTATTTTACTTATGTAACAGTTTTTAAAAATTTATATCTATTGTTTTGAATGTTACATGCACCCTTTACCAGCTCTATTACCAGCAGGAGCAATAACTCATAAAAGTTATTATATATAAAAGATTTCTGAAAGAAAGGTGTCTTTGTGTAATCATGTCAGTAACTTGGTCTATGTTAACATCTTGGGAAAGAAAGGTCACAAACCACAAATCCACTTATTTATCCAGGACTTTAATAGAAAACGGTTCCTGACTTGTGACCCACGGTTACAGAAACAGCCATACCCAGGGTGGGGTTTTGGGATGTGAGAGAATATCAGCCGTCTGAGAGAGAGGAGGTACTAAAACCTCTTTAAAGAGGCTGTTGCCGTCAGAGAGCGACACACATGGAAATAAAGTTTGTGGGAAGCCTCTTGCCTCTAGGCGCAAGCTTATAGTCCCTGAAGGTTCCCCTCAGCTCGAGCGTCGGCTCTTCACTTCATTAGTTACACTCCTCCACCACTTTTGACTTCTGCTAGTTTCAGTGGGAACTCTTGACATTTGTGGGGGCTGGCTCTCTCTGTGCGCCTCCCAGGGCACTCCTCATACCCCACACAGTGCGTCTTTCTCTGGGTTTAAGCTAGGGGAGCTGTCACAGGGACGAAGGCTGTGAGTGTGTGTGTGTGTGACACTGATGGGTTTGGAAAGAGACAGGTTTCGTCATTGCAGGGGGGTGGGGGCAGTTGGGGGTTTGGGGGGAGGAGGCAACGATGAGATGGTGCAGAGGAGTAAAAAGGGTAACGTCTGCCCGGTCGCTGTGAGTCATCAAGGTTCATTTCCAGGGAGGCAACTCCATGCTTTTCCTGCCATTCTGAAATTCTAATTTCTTTCTTTTCGTTAACATTTTTTAAATAGAATTACCTGGAATCCTTGCAGTCCTTACAATCCAGTTTTTGTGGAAGAAGTCAATTTTCTAAAGGCAGAGGTTTTTTCTGTTTTTAAAGTCTGCTGCTTTAAAACCCCCATTGTGATCTGATGTGAGCTGGAAAAGACACATCACACTCTGCAAACGTAGCTCTGTAACGTGTACATCAGTTCTAACGGGATCCGGGGAGTTTTCCTGGAGCTCGGGGGAGAGGCTAATGAAGGCTGGTTTGTGGAGAAACACGTTAGGGAATGTGAGTTCAGATGGCATCAGTGAAGACCACGGCGTGCATGAATCCCATTGGTTGGTCTTCTAGAAGGTGCTGGTCCAAGCAGTGCACTACATCCAAAGTAAAGCACTGACTACAGATCCTTGACTACAGATCCCTGACTACAGATCCCTCAGGACAGCGTTGTCTCTACGGTGAGCTCACCCCGTGCATGCCCAATGAGGTTGACCGTGGAGATTGCCTCACAATGGCAGCCACATTTTTTTCCAATTTCCAGGAAATTGAAGGATTTAAAGTTCGACTTTTAATGTCCTCTCAGAGGGTGAAAGTGATCAAATTAACTACTTCTTTGAAAAGTGACTGACAGGTAATATTAAACAAATTGAAGGCCCGGGGGATTCCTTCATATTTGGGAAGGGCGTATGGGGGAAAGACAGATTGTGGAACCACGGGGTCTTCTCTCTGCCACCTCGCTTCCCCCCCAGGATGCCCTCATTTGAATACACTTAAATAAAACTTTTTCTCCCAAAGTCAATGACCTGCAGAATGATTCACCCATCTTTTTGTCACTCACGACCCTCCATAAGTCTATCGTCCTGAGGCTGAATAACAAAACCAATCTCAGTGTCCATGCTTCCCTCTTTAGGAGCATTGAAAGTGACAACACACACTCCCCTTTCTGGCCACAGACAGGTGGTCACCGCGGTGCAATTCTGTGAAAGTGAAGGTGGGAGTGAGAGAGGCCTGGGCAAGCCAAGTCCTCTGTTGGATACTGAGGTGTTGTCCAGAAAGAGAGATCCCTGATTAAAGCCCACCCCAACTCGTTAACAGTGTGTCTTATGTGCCTGAGGTGCACAAAACTGAGGTGTACTGTAATGCACCTATAAATCATAATAATAATAAAAAATCGTGCATTGACCGCAAAAAAAAAAAATCTTATTCTGCTAGCTCAAAGATCAAAGTTTGATTCAACAGAAGTTATTTCTGCACCCATATTTCTACCAGGAGAACATTTTGACAGTCATGAATTTGTTTGAAACAAAACCAAAATAGAACTGGATGAAAACTCATCACCTACATTCAAATGGGTCTAAATGAACTTGCACATTATTAATATCTATCTATTTCGGTTCCATGCTTTTGTATGTGTGTGTGTGTGTGTGTGTGTGTGCATGTGTATGGGCTTTTGGTGTGTATCGGGGTGTGTATGTGAATGGGGGTGTGCGCATGTGTGTATGCATGTGTATATATGTTGGTGTGCTTGTGTGTTTATTCAGGTGTGTGTGTGCTTGCGTCTGTGTGTGCATGTGATTGTATTGGTGTGTGTGTATGTGTGTGTGTATGTGTGTGTGTGTGTATGCGGGTGTGTGTTGAAAGCTATTGCTCTTATATTAGGCTGGGGTAGTTGGGAGCCAGAACAGAACTCCCTGCGGTGCAGAGTAAGAATTCCAGCACTTTGAGGGTTACAGCTCAGACCCTTCTGTGGTTTTGACTTCAGTAAGGAATAGCAGACATTTATGAATCAAAGAAGGTCATTTAAAAATGACACAATAAAATGGGCTGCACTGTTTTGACGTTTGTCTGTTGCTGCACTTAAACCTTTCACTTTGTAGGCTCATGCCCCAGGGATAGGCTAGACACTGGCTTGCTTCACGCTCGTCTGATGGTGCTGTAGTGCGTCCTGCCAAGAAGAGTGTCGAGCTTTGCCCCGCCAAACAACAGGTGAAGCCATTGCGTCACCAATGGGCTCAGGAATTCCTTTCACAGTAGCACACACGGCCCGGTTACGGGTCTTCGAGTGCTATTGTATGAGGGCAGTAGGGGGAAGTCGTCATCGCGAGTCAGTGTCTTCAAAACAGGATGAAAACAAAGACCACAGGCTTTCCCTCTGATCCAGATTGTTCCATATCCGCCTCCCATCTGTGCTTAAATCTCACCACAGAACAAGTCAAGCAGAACTTGTGCCTAAACACTCTGGTTCTCAAAGATGCCCTTTGATAAAAGACCCCACATTTACTTTGATAATACACAACTGCACTCTCACAGCTTGCTGAATGTAAATAGCACCATTGATCTCTGTGTCAGGGTTTATTTTCCACCATTTCCATCCCCATTTTTAAAAATTTATTTTACTTATCACAGGGCTTTCCACCCTGGAGATGGTGAACAGTGAAAGGGAAAGTGTCTACCATTATATTAAAAAATAAAATAAAAACCTTTTCTGCGTGTGGCCCATTCCAATTCCTGATACACGCATCCCCTTTAACTATAATATAGTTATGTGTAGATTTAATTGCATGTTGCTGCAGAGGGAGAGAAATGAGAGAGAGCAAGTTTGGCTCTCTTCAGTACAATCCTCCTCTAAGTATCAACAAGAGTCTCCTCCTGATCCTAAACAAACATAGGCTCAGTGTTCACAACATAGCCACAGACTCAGGAGGAAGCAAGAAAACTGTAGCCCAACATTGGAAAGGCTGCTCTATAGAAAACCATCACTTTAAAAGCACACACTATCCATGTTTATGTATAATCTTGATTAATGTAGTAGGGTTACTATTTATTTGGTTAATATCGTTTGTTTTTTTAACGATTTTGTTTATTATTTCTATTAACAACGAGTTAAATAGATTTTTTTTCATGAGTTAGGCCATTTGTTGTTTTTTTGTTTGCAGCAACATTCGTTTTAGCGATAATAAATCTTCATGTCTTAAAACTTAGGTGCCGAATTGAATATCTTAAACCCAAAAGCACATTTATGTTATAACACCACGCGAAAAAACAATCTGACTATTTACAGCGGGGCAGGCTTAGGCTAGAGACCCCGAAAAAATTTAACATTTTGATTGATTCGGTCTGATATGGTAATGAGGAATCTGTTTCTCGAGATCCTCTCTGCTCCAACCGGTAGAGGTTCCCCTGGTATTCCTCGGTTCCTGGAGAACAACTGAAGTTCGCCCAGATCACTTGTGTCCGCCCGGTGTGTGAACTTAGTCATTCGTTTTATTTGGGCGTGAAGATCGACCGGCAGTGACATCGGAAGCACAGAAAGACAAGAAGAAACCTACTTCTGGTTTACCCGTCTCCACAAGGGGATTTTAATATATATATTAGTGGATTTGATGTGTTTCTAAAAGAAACGTGCAATTCAATCTCAACACTTAATGCTCTAGCCATGCTGTGACTGCCTGGCATTCTCTACGCTACAGGAGTCCACAAATGTGTATACAAAACGCATATCATGAAAATAAAAAATATATAATTAAATATTTATTTTCAAATCCCAGATTTAGGTATAATCCGAACCTGCACAGATCCTCTCAATGACAAGGGCTTAAACACAAAAAAGGGCATTTCTGAATTATTATTATTATTTTTAAAGAACAAAAGAATATAGGGTAAGGACAAAAAGGGCAGGGGCTTGATTTATATTGAATATATATATATATATTTATATTGAATTTATGTAAAAAACTTAAATACTTTTATCATTTAAAAAAAGGTGATTTAAAAGAATAAATG